>JAMWET010003913.1:52500-57687 GCA_024036415.1 Prochilodus magdalenae | reverse complement strand
GGACTACAGTCTGGCCTGTACACCTACAGAAGTGTCCTGTATGCAGTGGAGCTGATGGAGGGGACAGTGGTGTAGTTATACGAGGGGGTGAACTAGTTAAGTGCTCGTTGAGTATGTGAGCATTAACCGCGTTCATTATTCTCGATCACGTTTTACAGCCCCTAACCGAAAAGACGACATGCCTTTGTTTATCAACAGAATCGCCACTTCTGAGGTTAACGAGCCGGTACTGAGCCAGCCAGAGCAGTAAAGCGTTCCAGCACAGGGGGCCGCCGGTGGACCCAGGGAGTTGGAAACTCAGGGCTTTATGGGCCCCTGATATTGGGATCCCTTTATCGTATTGTAGTAAAAACAGTCCCCCCCCCCATCCCCCCACATAACCCCCACCCTCAAGCGCATAACCCTCCTGAGTCCTGCAGAATGCGGTGGGGGATCCAGCTTGCATGTGTTTGGTAAACACCGCCTGTCCCGCGAGTTTGAACTGATAGGAGATCAACTTTACAACGAAGAGGACACTCAGACACTCCTCCACACCTGCACATCAGAGAATCCCCCCCACCCCCACCCCACCCCGCCCTTGCCACACACACAGTCGCGGGGAAAGACCACACACCAGGAGCGTGAGGAAGGGTAAATATTTAAGATCTTCTCCTTCTCTTCGGCGGCCCGCAGCGACCACGTCCTGTCTGACGGCTGAGCCTTTTAAGTGTTCAGCGTTTGCTTTGCTGACTTCCACCCAAACATGCACGGCTTCAACGAGACGCACCACCATGGAGCGTGTTTCAGGAGGAGAGGGAGCGACACTGACCGCAACTCTTAGGCTGTGTACCAACAAACACAAGCTGCTAATTAGGCTAATTAGTGGAGTTCAATGTGATGTATGCAACTGTCAAGTTGTATGCAACTGTCAAGTTGCATGCAACGTACAACATGCAACCAGTTGCATGAAAGCTCCACTGTGTAAATGGTTGGGCTAACAGGCATAAGCTTGTGATCTAGAGACTAACAGTCAGGTTGGAGCTCCACCGTGAAATGTTCTTGCAACAGTTGCTTGACACCTACGTGAAACTAAACGACACTTGAGCTGCACACTGTAATGGTACGTGTCCATTGGCCCGTTCTTTACAATGGAGAGAGCTGCCTCACACTTGGGGTACATAAAGAGATGGGCTGCGTCGAGGGCGGCGGACAGTTCAGCAGATTTGCGCTTCACGCTGATGAATACGGACTAGTCGGTGTGTCTAGTCGATGGGGCAGGGGTAGGTCAGTACGTCATACCAGTGTCACACAGACCAAACCCCTTTCAGACACCGGGGTCATTACGGGTGGTCCTGGGTATCCAGAGTTACACAACGCCTCACTCTCTATTCATAACGACGTGATCAGACCAAACGCTGCCGGGCGGAAAGCTGCAGAGGGTGTTGGAGCCTCGGCTGAGTGAGGAAGACCGACTCTACAGTATATACAGCTCTGGAAGAATGTAGGAGCCCACCTGTACCTGATCAGTGTCTCTAGGTGTTCAGGTTCTGGGTTTGTGTTGCCAGTCTCGCCAGTCTCTCTGTAGGCCACTCGAGGTCATCTTACAGTGGGTAAGGGACATTGGAATGAGGTGGCGCTCATCACGGTCAGTAGAGAAGGGGTTTGGCTCTCTCCACACCTCATTAGGCTCGATGGATGCTTTTCCCAGCTCCAGGTCATTTACACTGTATCACTGCACCTTCAGCCGCACACTGGAACGGCAGTCTGGAAAGAGGGGCTCTGCGCTACTGTTCATCTGTCATCTCTCAGTGTGGGGGTGTGAGTGAGAGCAGCTCAGGGCTTGAGTACGAGGCTCTGAGTACGAGAGAGACAGCGGCTCACTGGCCACAGGCCCTTAGGGAGGTTTATAAGATCCTGACAGGCCTCGTCTCGGACAGCCGGCTACAGCAGACGGCCCCCCTGAGCACAGGCGCTGGAGTCCACCCTCACAGCACGAGCGCTGGACCCGGATCACATTCACTGTTTCAAATGCAAAGCCTTTTGTGGGTCGGGAGCTTCGGCAGACTGAAGGAGGGGCATTCAAAGGCTAATTGCATTCAGTTGTTTGTGACTGAAAGGGAGGAAACCAGCATGAACCCACACCAGAGGGTCTTCAGTCAATCAGATACTAAACGTCACTTGAGGGCTGTTGCATATGATCACTAGACCTACGCAGGACTACATGCACACAGACCGTTACCACGACTGCCCTTAACACCACGTCACCGTCACCAAACACTGCAGTGGTGTCGTACCAGACTGGCATGGAGTGACTCAGAACGGCAGCGGGTCATCTTCAGTGACGAGTCCCGCTGTAGTCTTGGTGGAGACGCCCAACGAATCCGTGTGTGGAGGCACCGTGGTCAGCACCGAGATGAACGGTTTGATGTCACACGTCCAGAAGGCCTGGTGTCCCTCCACCTCCACCCCTACCGCACCATCTGCAGGAACTGTGTGAGGATGTTCAAGCTGCATGGGATGGATTATCACAGGACACCATTAGGATCCTCTACAGCTCCATACCGAGACGTCTGGCGTGTTGGGTTAGCGAACACGGCGGCCCGACGCCATACTGAGAGACAGACTTCTGTATGTGTAGCTCAATAAATATTGATCATATCAGTCTAAATTTATCACCAGGTATTGATCCTGGTCACCTTTATCTTCCTTCCCAACAGCATTCCCAATCCCACCTCCTTCTGTGTATGCACTAATGTTATTATTCAGGCTAATCCTACAATAATGGGATCAATAGACCCCCCCCACAGAGCTCCTAGGCACCGTCAGACCTTCTCAGTGGCTGCCTATCACATCTGAATGACTGGGGTGACTCAGTCGGGTGAAGCCGGTTGGAGATCATTCCGACAGACAATGAGCCGGAGCGCGGATGGGAGAGAGCTGTGCATTTCCACAGGAAAGAGGAAACCGTCCGTCGGACACACAATGCAGACAGTTAGATGGATGTGAGATTTGTTTTGAGGGCTCTCTCTATTGAATCTGAATGGAGACGGTGGACTGCTGGGAGGCTTCCAAGCCACAGGCCTGCACAGTGGCTGGGCTACTGTGGGAATAAACACGGACAGCGTTCCGCCCGCACAATGCCGGGAGAGCAGTTCTTGCTCGTGTCTCCGCTGTCGGCCATGAGGCTCTGACGGGCTGGACTTACTGTTACTGTACAGCAACATTAGGAAGTGGACGGGAGGGTGGGCTGGAATTCCTCAGCAGCCCACATGAAAGGCGACTGGGATATGAGGAGCACGAGTGCACATCTGCAGCCTGCACTCTCCGGGCTCTTCCCAACAGGTAATGTGAATTATGGTGCGGAATGGATTACAGCCAGACACGGCTCTGACGTCTCTCTCTCTCGTCCCTCTGCCCTGCAAACGGCTACATCAGCAAAGAAAGAGCAGAGAGCTTCAAGCTGGTCAGTTAGCAGCTTGCCGTGCCGCACGTTTCGGGTTCTCCCGGCTGCAACACCTCGGCCGTAACCTCGTGAAGGGTACGGAGAAATGGGCAGTGCAAGGGTCAGGTTAGGAAACACGAGGTTAGGCTACAAGCAGAGGGAAGGGTTAATCATCAGCCTGTCCAGCAGAACCGCTGCAGGTCAGCGGGGCCGGTTATTACTTTCCACCACGGCACATTCATCCCCCCCAACCCCCGCTTCAACATCCCCACTGGCTTAGTAATGAACTAAGGAGCTGAGCTAAGGAGCGGGAAACTGCACAAGCAGGACCGGGAATCACTTCAGAGAGCCAGAACTTCCCTGGAGTTGCTTTACACACTAGCAGCCCTACAGGTAAGAAGCCCTACAGGTAATAAACCCTACAGGTAAGAAACCCTACAGGTAAGAAGCCCTACAGGTAAGAAGCCCTACAGATAAGAAGCCCTACAGGTAAGAAGCCTAGAGGTAAGAAACATTACAGGTAAGAAGCCTTACAGGTAAGAAGCCCTACAGGTAAGCAGCCCTACAGGTAAGAAGCCTTACAGGTAAGAAGCCCTACAGGTAAGAAGCCGTTGAGGTAAGAAGCCCTACAGGTAAAAAGCCCTACAGTTAAGAAGCCTTACAGGTAAGAAGCCTTACAGGTAAGAAACCCTACATGTTAGAAACCCTACAAGTAAGAAGCCTTACAGGTAAGAAGCCCTACAGGTAAGAAGCCCTACAGGTAAGAAGCCCTACAGGTAAAAGGCCTTACAGGTAAAAAGCCTTACAGGTAAGAAGCTATACAGGTAAGAAGCCTTACAGGTAAGAAGCCCTACAGGTAAAAAACCTTACAGGTAAGAAGCCTTACAGGTAAGAAGCCCTAGAGGTAAAAAACCTTACAGGTAAGAAGCCTTACAGGTTAGAAACTCTACATGTAAGAAGCCCTACAGGTAAGAGGCCTTACAGGTAAGAAGCCCTACAGGTAAGAAGCCTTACAGGTAAGAAGCCTTACAGGTAAGAAGCCCTACATGTAAGAAGCCCTACAGGTAAGAAGCCCTACAGGTAAGAAGCCCTACAGGTAAGAAACCTTACAGGTAAGAAAGCTTACAGGTAAGAAGCCTTACAGGTAAGAAGCCCTACAGGTAAGAAGCCTTACAGGTAAGAAGCTATACAGGTAAGAAGCCCTACAGGTAAGAAGCCCTACAGGTAAGAAGCCCTACAGGTAAGAAGCCTTACAGGTAAGAAGCCCTACATGTAAGAAGCCCTACAGGTAAGAAGCCTTACAGGTAAGAAGCCTTACAGGTAAGAAACCCTACATGTAAGAAGCCCTACAGGTAAGAGGCCTTACAGGTAAGAAGCCCTACAGGTAAAAAGCCCTACAGGTAAGAAGCCTTACAGGTAAGAAGCCTTACAGGTAAGAAACCCTAGAGGTAAGAAGCCTTACAGGTAAGAAGCCCTACATGTAAGAAGCCCTACAGGTAAGAAGCCTTACAGGTAAGACCCCTTACAGGTAAGACCCCTTACAGGTAAGAAGCCTTACAGGTAAGAAGCCCTACAGGTAAGAAGCCTTACAGGTAAGAAGCCCTAGAGGTAAGAAGCCTTACAGGTAAGAAGCCCTACATGTAAGAAGCCCTACAGGTAAGAAGCCTTACAGGTAAGAAGCCTTACAGGTAAGAAACCCTACAGGTAAGAAGCCCTACAGGTAAGTAGTAGTGTAATGGTGTCATGTGCTCTACTGTTATGAGGCT
>JAMWET010003913.1:32500-45000 GCA_024036415.1 Prochilodus magdalenae | reverse complement strand
GAAAGAGCGACAGGGAGAGAGAGTGAGGGAAAGAGAGAGGGACAGGGAGAGAGGACGGGAGAAAGAGAGAGCAACAGAGAGAGAGGGAGAGAAAGAGAGAGAGCGACAGCGAGAGAGGAAGAGAGTGAGGGAAAGAAAGAGAGAGGGCCAGGGAGAGAGAATGAGGGAAAGAAAGAGAGAGCAACAGAGAGAGAAGGAGAGAAAGAAAGAGAGAGCGACAGGGAGAGAGGAAGAGAGAGCAACAGAGAGAGAGGGAGAGAGGGAGAGAAAGAAAGAGAGAGCGACAGTGAGAGAGGAAGAGAGTGAGGGAAAGTAAGAGAGAGAAAGAAGCAGGGGGAAAAGAGAAATGTAGAGAGAAGGTAAAAAGAGAAAGAGAGGGAGAGAGAGAGAGAGAGAGAGAGAGAGAGAGAGAGAGAGAGAGAGATCACCCATCGTCCAGGTATCGTACCAAGTAGCTGGTACCAAAAATGCAACACAGCGCAACCCAACCCTTCACGTACCGCACGCGTGAGGCAGCGCTCTCCACTGTAAAGAACGGGCCAATGGACACGTACCGTTACAGTGTGCAGCTCAAGTGTCGTTTAGTTTCACGTAGGTGTCAAGCAACTGTCGCAGGAGCGTTTCACGGTGGAGCTCCAACCTGACTGTTAGCCTCCATCAAGGAGACATGGTTCCAGTCGGGTAGAGAACAAAACAGAACCGTGTTCCAACACTAAGCCAGAACCTGCACAACTAGAGACGCTGACCGACCCTTGCTGCTACATAACCCTGACATAAACAGGTCATAGCAGGCGACATACACGCTGTTATACGAGTCCTATGCTTTAATGTATGATGTCATAACGTCACATCTCTGACATCACATCTCTGACATCGTCCAACATTATAGCAGTCATACTGCCGAGCGCAGGCTGTCACGACGCCTCACGACACCTTTATGGCAGGAGTATGTCAGGCCTATGTAGCAGGGTTCGTGTGAAGCGTTACCGAGAACCTTGTATCTTGTATGGAGCACCCTCTGAGCTTTTCTCCAGGTAGGTCAATCATCTGGGAGGCAGTTGACCTCTGCAGAGGACAGAAGACAACAGCTACCTTAGCTTCAGACAGACCAGCAAGACCGCAGACAGACATATACACACGCACATCTATATTCTCCGTTTGGTAAATATTTGATTCTGATCCGAATTTTCCACAAGCACGCCGCATGGTTCTCCCTCAGCGAGCCCTGAGCCCCCACGCTCAGGAAGTATATATCAAGTTCTATATGAACAGCCTGGATTCCACTAGCAGCCCACAAGTTACGCATGAGGGGGCTTAAATATGTCACATTCAAGTACAAACATATGGGGGTCACGCGTACGATGCAGGCGTACGTGGTTAACCCTTTCGAGCACAGACAGAGAGTGTGGGTCTGCGGTGACGCTGCACAGGAGCCGGGTTCACCCGGCCACATAGCAGCCCTCACGTAAACCTGCGTAAACCGGTTTAGTGTACATATGGGGTATGTAGGGTACGTCACGGTGACGCAACGCTGAAATGATCGAACAGTGGAGCATGAATGAGAACAGGGCATCAGCTCAACGCCGAGTCCTGCTGAACACCCTGAAGCAGACTGCGGTGTGGCCGGAGCGGAGTTTCTGCTGCCCCCTGTAGCCCGTTTGGAGAGATTTCACTATCACTCTGAAGTCAGTGTACTGAAACACTCCCGCCACAGGTACAGGACGACTGAGAACGACTGACAGGGTAGTCAGGACCGACCGGACTGAGAGGGAAGTCTCTGAAGGTTTAAACGACCAATGACGCAGTCAGAGTCAGGGAAGGTCTCCGAACAAACGACACAGTTAGTAAACAAATCAGAGTCAGGGAAGGTCTCCGAACAAACGACACAGCTAGTAAACAAATCAGAGTCAGGGAAGGTCTCCGAACAAACGACACAGCTAGTAAACAAATCAGAGTCAGGGAAGGTCTCCGAACAAACGACACAGCTAGTAAACAAATCAGAGTCAGGGAAGGTCTCCGAACAAACGACACAGCTAGTAAACAAATCAGAGTCAGGGAAGGTCTCCGAACAAACGACACAGTAAACAAATCAGAGTCAGAGAAGGTCTCAGAACAAACAACACAATTATTAACCTAATCAGAGTCAGGGAAGGTCTCAGAACAAACGACACAATTATTAAACTAATCAGAGTCAGGGAAGGTCTCAGAACAAACGACACAGCTAGTAAACAAATCAGAGTCAGGGAAGGTCTCCGAACAAACGACACAGTAAACAAATCAGAGTCAGAGAAGGTCTCAGAACAAACAACACAATTATTAACCTAATCAGAGTCAGGGAAGGTCTCAGAACAAACGACACAATTATTAAACTAATCAGAGTCAGGGAAGGTCTCAGTACAAACGACACACTAAACAAATCAGAGTCAGGGAAGGTCTCAGAACAAATGCCACAATTATTAACCTAATCAGAGTCAGGGAAGGTCTCCGAACAAACGACACACTAAACAAATCAGAGTCAGGGAAGGTCTCAGAACAAATGCCACAATTATTAAACTAATCAGAGTCAGGGAAGGTCTCAGAACAAATGCCACAATTATTAAACTAATCAGAGTCAGGGAATATCTCAGAACAAACGACACAGTTAGTAAACTAATCAGAGTCAGGGAATATCTCAGAACAAACGACACAGTTAGTAAACTAATCAGAGTCAGGGAAGGTCTCAGAACAAACGACACAATTATTAAACTAATCAGAGTCAGGGAAGGTCTCAGAACAAACGACACAGTTAGTAAACTAATCAGAGTCGGGGAAGGTCTCAGAACGAACGACACAGTTAGTAAACTAATCAGAGTCAGGGAAGGTCTCAGAACAAACGACACAGTTAGTAAACAAATCAGAGTCGGGGAAGGTCTCAGAACAAACGACACAGTTAGTAAACTAATCAGAGTCAGGGCAGGTCTCAAAACAAACAACACAGTAAACAAATCAGAGTCAGGGAAGGTCTCAGAACAAACGACACAGTTAGTAAACAAATCAGAGTCAGGGAAGGTCTCCGAACAAACGACACAGCTAGCAAACAAATCAGAGTCAGGGCAGGTCTCAGAACAAACAACACAGTAAACAAATCAGAGTCAGGGAAGGTCTCAGAACAAACAACACAGTAAACAAATCAGAGTCAGGGAAGGTCTCAGAATAAACGACACAATTATTAAACTAATCAGAGTCAGGGAAGGTCTCAGAACAAACGACACAGCTAGTAAACAATTCAGAGTCAGGGAAGGTCTCCGAACAAACAACACAGCTAGTAAACTAATCAGAGTCAGGCAAGGTCTCAGAACAAACGACAAAGTAAACAAATCAGAGTCAGGGAAGGTCTCAGAACAAACGACACAGCTAGTAAACAAATCAGAGTCAGGGCAGGTCTCCGAACAAACAATTATATTAACAAGAGTTCAGTTAAGAGTCCAGTTAAGAGTTCTGTTGAGAGTTCTGTTGAGAGTTCTGCTCGCTGAACAAACCCACAGCACTGGACTGTTTGGGTGTGAATCAGTGTCAGAACCGTTTGCCTTGTAAACTGGTCAGAAATGGACCATCTGTTAGCACAGGTAGCTAAAGTGTCCAGAGAGAGACCCTCAGGTGAAGTACAGACCCCGGGAACCAGAGCGTTAAGTGCAGCACTTAAGATACCAGTAAGCTCCAACCACTGACGCAAGGCAGAACCGCACTAGAGGCAGCCTAGAGGCAGCATGGAGCCTCCTGTATACAGTGATAGGAAACACGGTGGCTCCGTGAGAGCTCCGATTCCACATGCTGATCCATTTTACAGACCAGTGTGGGCACGCACGCTCACCGGCCACTCAGGAGGGAGATTTTAATCAGACCAGGACAAAAGGGCGCTCCGCCGGCGGGACGCTTGGTTTGAAAGGGTTAAACGAAGGCACAGAGTACAGCCTGTCGGGTCTTAAGGCTGACTGATGTTTCCTTTCTTTTCCAGGAATGTGTAGCTGGAGAATCCTCCCTTCAGCAGGGTGACTGGGGTGGGGGGGCTATAAGGGGAGGTGGTATAGAGAGGGGGCAGTGAAACACAAGCTGCAGAAATAATGTTGGGATCATAATTAAGTGAACACAAAGCAGGCCCTCTTCTCCCTGCATGCTCCGTCTCTCCCTCTCCTTCCCTCTCCCTCTCTCCGAGGCCTGACGGGCTGATGGAAATGTCATGCGGAATCAAGCAGACAGAGGACTTAATAAAGAGATCTGTCTCCGGAGATTAAAAATAGGAGGTTTTGGAAAGGGCTGTGTTCAGGAGAGGGCTCTATGAGATGTGCTGGCAGCAGTCCAGAGCACACACTGCTGCTCCCTTCTGCCACTTTGTTATTGAGCGCCATGGCCGTGCGCTGCTGTGTGCTGCCACCAAGTGGTCGAGGTCTGACACTGCACCTGTAGTTAAGCGTTCAGGATTGTTGCACGCACCAAGTCCATCTGTTTACTGTTTCCGGGATCTATCTATTCAGCTGACAGATGTTTAGCCCCTCCCATTAATTCCAAAGTGTTTAAGCCTGGGCCAATCAGAATGGACCACCAAAACTGTCCCCATCAGATGAATCTGGAAGACACCTTAAGGCTACGGACGGAGGTTAGCTGGGACTGGACTGGGCTTGTACTGGACAAGGTTCTGGATGTAGCCACACCAGTGTTCAGACACTCCTACGTCAAAGAACTGGTGAGGTGGTCCAGATTTGGTGGATGCCGTCCCTGGCACAGTTCCGAGGAGAATTCCCGTAGACTGGGATATTCCCACTGCTGGTAGACCCGTATGACTGTACGCTTCCACACACCTGCAGATTCAGCTACTTCCTTCACACTATGGTCTTTGGCCACGCCCACATGCAGTCCCTCCTTTTAGCCAATCATTAACATCTGCTCTGGAGTGTTTTCCACACATGGAACGAGACATTCCCTGCACTGTAGCTCCTCTTCCCAATCTATGGATCCTGTCACTCACACCCCACAGGTGTTTATAGCCCCATCGTCCTCGTGCAGCAGCGCCACCTGCAGGAGCCTGAAGTTACTACCACCTTAAACACAAGGTGACTGGTGAGCTTATATCCTGTACTGTCAGTAATCCCACGCGGGTGTTATGAATGGTCATTGTGAGAGAAATGTAGAAGGGGGCTTTAATATTTGAACAGAACAGAAATCATTGTAAAACTGAAAGCTTAGTCAGCGTTGAGGCAGAGACACACTCCCTGCAGGACCCAGTGTGAGGCATGCTTGGTGGTGAAAAGGTCCGCTTCGAACACCAGCCCGACGCCCATGGCATTCCTCCTCATGGAGGTTGTGTAGACCGGCGTCCTCAGTGTGTTCTGGGGGAACATCAGTAGACGTGTGTGCTTAAGAGACACTTCATAGACAGATACGCATGTGGTCACCTCTTCATTATCACTTCACCATACGCCCACCAGCCACCTCGTTAGGTCCAGCTCCTCGTATCCACACCACTGTCCACTGTATCAGCCCCACTGTCCATACAGGACACTCTGTAGGTGTACAGGTCCAGACTCTAGTCCATCTGTGTCTCTGTGTACTGTATTACCCTGTTCTTCAATGGTCAGGAGCCCCATCCTGTGGGCAGCATCCTGTTCACAGCGTCCTGTGGGCAGTGTCCTGTGGGGCAGCGTCCTGTGGGCAGCGTCCTGTGGGCAGTGTCCTGTGGGGCGGCGTCCTGTGCCCACTGATGAAGGACTAGAGGATGACCACCACTGCACTGTGCAGCAGCAGATGAGCTATCGTCTCTGACTGTCCATCTACAAGGTGGACCAGCAAGATAGGAGTGTCTAATAGAGTGGTCAGTGAGTGGACACCGTGTCTAAACACTGTGGTGGTCCTGTGGGGGTCCTGACCATTGAAGAACAGGGTAATACAGTACACAGGGAAACAGGTGGACTACAGTCTGGACCTGTACACCTACAGAGTGTCCTGTATGGACAGTGGAGCT
The DNA here is from genome assembly GCA_024036415.1 of Prochilodus magdalenae. Classification (NCBI taxonomy): domain Eukaryota; kingdom Metazoa; phylum Chordata; class Actinopteri; order Characiformes; family Prochilodontidae; genus Prochilodus; species Prochilodus magdalenae. The sequence continues at coordinate 39,005 of JAMWET010003913.1, read as the reverse complement.
GAGTACAGATACAAGGAGGTGGACCTAATTAGGTGACCGGTGGGTGTTTATTAATCCCTGAAAAGTGAAAGTGTTACAAGTGTGCGGTACTGTGTTACCTGCAGTTTGAGCCGGTGGGCTTCTATGGGAATCACCTTGAGGATAGGCAGTTGTACCACCAGCACTTTGGGTTTGCTGCGCACCAGGCAGCCCTGATCAACATCCCAGTCGGCTCCCTCCAGGTACAGACCCGACACAAAACAACCTGCAACGACATGTCCGTGTTCACTGCAGTGCCGAGACCGACCCACCACCCGCACAGTACCTGCCCGGACCACTGAGGAAAGGGTGTGTAGGCAAACGAGCGTCACCTTGTCCGGGTCTCTCTGTGACCTCGTCCTCACTGCGATACTGTGTGACGTGTGTGTAGAGCGTAGAGCGGTCCAGCGGCCAGCCGTTCCGTCTGCATGTAGCCTGCACCAGCGCGGTCAGGTACGACTCCGGTATGTGTAACCCTGATAGCCACATGACTCTGGGCTCGCCATCGTCCACCTGCAGATTAGACGTACGTTCAAACAGTGTACTCTCTCTCTTAAAGTGTCTACTCTCAGTCAGTTTACTCTCCCTGGCTAATGAACACCGGCACACCTGTTTAAAAGGCTGAACCACTTAAAGGAGCAATATGTAATACTGACAGCTGTGATAAATTAGTTAGGGCTGGCTAATCTTAGCGGAACATGGTGAGGAAATTAGCTCATTCTGGCCTCTAAGCCGTATCCACCTTTCAAATACAATACTCAATGGAGCCAGTATCTACTGGTGTTAAGCTGGTTTTAGCGCCTTCCATGTCTTGGGTCATGGAGCGCTTGAGAAGGACGCCAAGGCTTTTTAGGTTAGTAGAATTAACGTTAACTGGTTGGTGTGGTGCAGTAGACAACCCCCCAACCCACCAAGGAGCTGCTGCCCCATGTAGGAGACTGGGGTTCGATTCCTGTCTGGGTAACTACGCGCCGCTACACCAGTATAGACTCCTGACTCTCCAGTGCCCTGCCTGTAGTACGATTGGATAAGGGCGTCGGCTAAATGCCATGAATAAATGATCTCTCTTGGTCCGGTTTTATATCTGCCAAATGATCATGTCAAAATCATTCTAGGGAATGATCACCTGGGGGAACGCAGGCCAAACACAAATCTTACTCTTCGGAATTGAAATTTGAACGGAGAACATACTGGCTGTAGAATTGTTGTGACAGAGGTTCGTTTTTCAGCTTAGCCTTTATGATTTAGCACATAAAAAATTTGCATATTGTTCCTTTAAGCTTATCATTGAGCCAGTAATGTTTAATTTTTAATCCAGCATGTCCCATGAGCCTAAAGCACCAGTCAGGAAAAGTTCATTAACTAGGGGATGGTAATCACAGGTAAGTCCCAATGGCTTTTTTCATTGCTGGTGTTTCAAAGCCTGAGGCATTACTCAGAACTAGCATACTGCAAATCCACCAGGCTATAAAATCCCAGTTACCGGTCACTCCTAAATGTGGTTGCAGTCTTGTAGCACCAAATTCGAACGGCTGTTTTATGGAGCATAGGTTTTGGGGTTCTTATGTTCATGTATTAAAGTTGCACTATGTAAGATGTGGGGATTTGGAGACCTCTCTGGTGGACGTGTGTAACTGCATGTCGTATGTTGTAACATGGCTTGGGCTACGGACCTGTTCCCTGATGACTGAAATCAGATCTGCATCGGTTTGATGTTGATTTTGAAGAAATTTGAGGCCTAAACTTTGAGACCTGCTTTTGAGCCTGAGCATGTGACGTTAATACGCTGGTTCAGGGTCATACCCATGAGCTGTACTGGTCGTAGCGTCTCTTGAAGTGGATCATCCAGTTGCCTAAAGATTTAAGGGTGTCAGGGGCCAGTCTCCTCCAGATAGCAGGAATCTGACCATTAAACAGGGCTCTGGCCACTTCGTCCAGTTCGCTGCTCATCCCCACCTCGCCTGCTAAAGCCTGCAACACGGACACACATACGTAAGCACAGATGTAGAGGGGCCTATCTCAGGAGCTCCCTGCTACTGCTATCCTCCTCCCTCTCATCATCTCTCACCCGCTGGAGTTCGGCAAGCGAGCGGCTCATTCGGAGGACCAGCCTGTTGAAGCGCTCCAGCTCCTGCAGCAGCACCACGGAGGTGGGTGAGACCTCCAGGCCGAACTTCTTACGGATCACATCCAGGTCGAATACGCTGGGCAGCTTGTTCTGGATGTCCCGTGCCACCTGAGCGATGTACTCGTCTCGACTGATCCCACCACCAGAATCACCTGCAGCACAGACACATGGGCACCTTTAGCCCCCGTGTGCAGCACTAGCGTATTTATACTGAGCACTTCTAGTGAACACTGAGTCTGTTTCTAAAAGACGGCTAATGAGAAATGTCACGGACGGAGTGACAGACAGACAGATAGATGGACAGACAGACAGAGAGATATATGGACAGACAGACAGAGAGATAGATGGACAGACAGACAGAGAGAGAGATGGACAGACAGATACATGGACAGAAAGAGAAATAGATGGACAGACAGAGAGATGGACAGAAAGATAGACAAATAGATGGACAGAGACAGATAGATAGATAAATGGACAGACAGACAGATAGATAGATAAATGGACAGACAGACAGAGAGATAGATAAATGGACAGACAGAGAGATAGATAAATGGACAGACAGACAGACAGAGAGATAGATAGATGGCCAGACAGACAGACAGATAGATAGATAAATGGACAGACAGACAGATAGATAGATAAATGGACAGACAGACAGAGAGATAGATAAATGGACAGACAGAGAGATAGATAAATGGACAGACAGACAGACAGAGAGATAGATAGATGGCCAGACAGACAGACAGAGAGATAGATAAATGGACAGACAGACAGAGAGATAGATAAATGGACAGACAGACAGACAAATAGATGGACAGACAGACAGAGAGATAGATGGACAGACAGACAGAGAGATAGATGGACAGACAGACAGACAAATAGATGGACAGACAGACAGAGAGATAGATGGACAGACAGACAGACAAATAGATGGACAGACAGACAGAGAGATAGATGGACAGACAGACAGACAAATAGATGGAAAGACAGACAGACAAATAGATGGACAGACAGACAGAGAGATAGATAAATGGACAGACAGACAGAGAGATAGATAGATGGACAGACAGACAGAGAGATAGATAAATGGACAGGCAGACAGATAGATAGATAGATGGACAGACAGACAGAAAGATAGATGGACAGACAGACAAACAGATAGATGGACAGACAGACAGACAGACAGACAGACAGACAGACAGACAGACAGATAGATAGACGGATAGATAGACAGATAGATAGACGGATAGATAGATAGATAGATAGATAGATAGATAGATAGATAGATAGATAGATAGATAGATAGATAGATAGATAGTTGGGTGAATGTGGTAGTGTGGTGTGGCACCTGTTTGGGGCTGCAGCTCTATGAGGTGAGTCCACATGTCCCGGGCAGCCTGAGTGTAGTAGCCAATCTCAGCGTTGGGGTGCAGACCAAACACCTCCGGAGTGTTAGCCAGCGGGAGCGACTCAATTTCACCTGGGAAACAGACAAAGTCAGCGCTGTAGTTCCTTACAGCAGGAGGTAGAGAGCCACAGGACATTACCGCTGGACAAAGACGGACCAGGTAAAACACCACACCTGTATTAAAGACCGTTACTGTACACGTTAATGTACGCACCAACATAAACCTCCTTCGGTCCGTCTGCCGGGATCTTGTAGTCCACCTCTTTGTTGTGGAAGAAGTGGAAAGGCTGGAAAGTGTCAAAGATGAAGTCTCCCAGATATTCGTCCATGTAGACGGTGAGGATCCTGCGGTCAAAGCTGTCTATGGCTCTGCCCCCGTACATCACCTGGGTTAGAATCAGACTGCTGGTTAATCCGAAGAGAACGATAAACGCAAGGTATCAGTTACCATTAGCACCACAGTCATCATTACCTCTCCAATCAGGTATTTAAGACTTCCCCATGGGATCTTGGCATCTCCTTGACTGTGAGCCTTGGTCAGGTAAGTGTCCAGGATCTCCATACACACCTGAGATACAGAACATATAAAACAGGAGTGTGTATAAATGTATATAGACCCCTGTGACCGAACCGTACCTGACACCCTGTAACACCCACACGAGCACCAGTAACAGCTGGGACTGGATTGGGTATGTACTGGACAAGGTTCTGGATGTCCCCACATCAGTGTTCAGACTCTCTTACATCAAAGAACTGGTCAAGTGGTCCAGATTTGGTGGAGGCCTCCCCTGGCACAGTTCCGAGGAGAATTCCCTGTAGACTGGGATTATAGACCTATATGACCGTACGCTTCCACACACCTGCAGATTCAGCTACTTCCTTCACACTATGGTCGTTGGCCACGCCCACATGCAGTCCCTCCTTTTAGCCAATCATTAACATCTGCTCCGGAGCCATTTTCCACACATGGAACGAGACATTCCCTGCACTGTAGCACCTCCTCTCAATCTATGGATCCCGTCACTCACACCCCACAGGGGTTTATAGACCCCATCATCCTCGTGCAGCGCCATCTGCAGGAGCCTGAAGGTACTACCACCTTAACACGCAAGGGGGTTCTTTTATTTTGTCTGGTGGGCTTACAACCCACACTTAAGTTTGGAGGAGTAGCTGCTGATGAGCCCTGTGCTTACCAAGAAGTCAGATTCGTTGAAGTCGTAGGGCACGTTCCAGCCGATCTTGCCATATTTGCGTCTCTCCTGCACCACAGCATGGAAGAAGGCCAGAACGTAGACCAGGCTGCGGAAAGCCGGGTGTGGGCAACTCACGAGGGTCTCATGCGAGATCTTAAAGTAGGTGGCCCTCATGTTCAGCTTCAGCCCGTTGGGGGGCTCTGTCACCACCTGCACACAGAGGAGACCAGAGGCAACGTTATGACACTTGGGTGTGACTTCGGGACTGGAACCAAAACATCAGGACACATGGAAACATGGGAACCTTAAGGGACTTCTGCAGGATGCCGATGGGGAAGTCTTGGATGGGGTCCGTGGTGAGCCACAGTCGGAAGTCTGGGTGAGGTTTGGTGATCCGCTCCAGAGACTTCTCCAGGTCCTTCAGCCACTTCACCAACAGATGACAGTTCTGCAGCATCAGCCACTGACCTCGGGACACGGCGGTCTCCAGCAGCTGCAGGGCAACCTGGGAAATGGAGGAAACCAGCAGGTAAGGCTTTAGATGAAACGTAACGTTAGGCTACGTTTCCATTGCTCTACATGACATACCCCCTCCTGTAGCCCCTTTGGAACGTATCCGCAGATGAGCCACCACTACCTCAACTTCCAGAGACAAGTTTAATATTACTGGGTTTATAGAAACGACGGACTTCCTCTATATCTCATATGACCAGCTAGTGGTATTTAGCCTGCTAAGCCTGGAGAGGGCATGGACCAGGTCCAGTGAGACTCTAGGAGCTGTGGTAATGGACAGTGGCTCACCATTCTGGGGAACCTATGGTGTAGATTATTACAGATTACCTGCGAGGCTTTGTGCTGTTACTCTGAGTGGCACTACTGTTGCCGTCTCTTTCCTTAAGAGCTGATAGGCCCACGGATGCCATCACAGTTCATTCTGAGAAACCTGCAAGTCTTTGGTTCCAGCTGGGAACAAACGTTTCAGGAAATACACAGAACGGTTCAAAACTAAACCGGAAGGGAACCTTACTGACGCGGCTACCGGTGGGCCTCTGGGATATGACCTGGAGAAGCCACGTGGGGAAGACACACACAAGCCCCAAGAAAGTGAGCATGGCGTATCAGAACTTCCTATGGGCTCTGCGTCTGAAACCTGCATCGGTGGCCTTGCTCAGTGCCGGGGGTGGATGATCAGGAGAGGATGGGGGGAGAATTCCCGTAGTGTTTTAGAGTACACAGGTGCTGTGTGATGCCATGTTACTTTTTCAAGGAATAAGGTGAATGTTTGAACTAGAAAGGTGCGGGATGGTTGCGCAGCGTGCTCGTGAGGAACGAGTGGTGAGTAAACGAGTACGGGTCAGTATGGCTGTGGATTAGCGTCTTTGGGCCTGCCCTTAGTGAGTATGTGAAGTTTGGTGGCTCTCAGGCGGACAGAAACATTACTGCTTGGTTTGGGTCGAAAATGACTGAGACTCTATGGGAGGAACGAGGGATGAATAACGACAGATAGAGGAGTTCAGTATGGGATAGCTGTGCACTAGTGCTTGGGGACCCGCCCTTAGTGTGTATGTGAAGTTACGCGCCTCTCAGGTAAAGGAAACAGCTGGCTTTAGGTGGGTCCAAAAATGACTGGGACTCTATGGGAAGAACGAGGGATGAATAACGACAGATAGAGGAGTTCAGGTCAGTATGGCTGTGCACTAGTGCTTGGGGACCCGTCCTTAGTGTGTATGTGAAGTTACGCGCCTCTCAGGTAAAGGA
>JAMWET010003913.1:15000-27500 GCA_024036415.1 Prochilodus magdalenae | reverse complement strand
GAGAGAGACTGAGAGAGAGAGAGAGAGAGAGAGAGACTGAGAGAGAGAGAGAGAGCGAGAGAGAGACAGAAAGAGAGAGAGAGAGACTGAGAAAGAGAGAGAGAGACTGAGAGATAGAGAGACAAAAAGAGAGAGAGACAGAGAGGAGTACAGTGGGGAAAGACAAAGGGAGACCGGGGAGAAAGAGAGAGAATTAGAGTAGGAAGAGAGAGGGGAAGACACAAAGAAGAATAGAGATGGGCAGGGAGAGAGAAAGAGGGGACGAGAGAGAGACAGAAAGAGAGAGAGAGACTGAGAGAGAGAGAGAGAGAGAGAGAGACAGAGACAGAAAGAGAGACAGAGAGAGAGACAGAGAGACTGAGAGAGAGAGAGAGAGAGAGTGAGAGAGAGACAGAGAGACTGAGAGAGAGAGAGAGAGATCTGTATGATACTGATCTGTGAGATGAAGACTGCACATGTATGTGAATCCTGATGTCCAGGTTCAGCGCCTCACCTTTGAGGAAGAACTCGAGCTCCTCCTGAGGAGCGCGGCCCTCGGCCTGCTCGATCTTTATGGTCATGTTGAAGGAGAAGAGCAGCTTGTGTCTCTCGAACAGCCCTGGGGAACGGTAGAGAGGAGTCACACTACCTTACAGCGATGGGTGAAGTACACAGATCCCCCTCGGAGTGAAAGGAGTGGTAACTTATTAATAATTATTAGAATATTAGAGAACCCCATTACAGCACTGAGACATTAAACAGAATTAATTACAGCACAGTTTTACACAGATACCCGGCAGGACGTCTAGAGTTAGAACTGGTATAGGAGTAAAGGAGTCCCATGGCTCTGTATCTGTATATATGATCTATGTTGCTGGCTTGTTGTGGGGTCAGAGGTCATTGAGGCTGTAAGCAGTGAATGGTTGATTGTCATTAGACACTGATGACTGACTGATGCTGCGTTCACATTCAGCATGAAGCCATGGTGACAGCATTACTGCTGAAGCTGGATGATTGTTAGAGGAGAGATCTGTGTGTGTAGATTGTTTACTTAAGGTGGCGAGAGGCAGGGGGAGGAGCTCTGTGTTCTGTGAGACCGTCTGAAGCTCCACCCCATCATATCCTCTTGGCTGAGAATGTACAATAACACCAATGGCAGGAGATGTGGTTTTGACAGAGGCCCCTCTACTGAACGCAGCTTAGTCTTACATTCACATTAGCATCTGCTAACTATGTACCTGAGAGGACAAGCTTCACACCCCCACTCACCAGTGCAGCCGTAGTTGTAGACGTTGAGGGTGAGCGTGTTCATGATGTTCTTCAGTCTCTTGGGCAGGATGGAGTCGGGCAGGGATTTGCGAAGGGAGTAGTCAAACACCTCCAGGAAGGAGGCCAGTGAGTACTGGTACATACTGTTCACCAGGGCCATTTCGGCCAGGACGAAGAACAGGATGGCGCCGCGCTTAGCCGCTGGCCGGTAGCCGTCACGCAGCCTGTCGATGTCCACTGAGGTGTTTTCAGCCATCTTCAGCTTCTCGAATACCTGCCGGGTCGGCATGAACCAGAATGCTGTTAGAACTTCATCTTAACGATTTATAAAGACTGTCGGTGACGCAAACAACGCTAACATGCTTCAGGCACATTCATTTGATGAGACTTTGGAAGATCCGAAACGAAAGCTTTGTCACGCCCCCGGTTCTCCCTGTCTCCCTCTACCAAAATAAGTCACCAGGTGAAGTCAAAGGAGCATAGTACACTTACACCCACCGGCCACTTCATTAGGTACTTGTATCTACACCCGCTGTCCACTGTATCAGCTCCACTGACCGTACAGGACACTCTGTAGGTGTACAGGTCCAGACTGTAGTCCATCTGTTTCTCTGTGTACTGTATTACCCTGTTCTTCAATGGTCAGGACCCCCACAGGACCACCACAGAGCAGGTAGTATGTGGGTGGTGGATCATTCTCAGCACTGCAGTGACACTGACGTAGTGGTGGTGTGTTAGTGTGTGTGGTGCTGGTGTGAGGGAGTGCTGCTGGTCACCTCTAATTGTAATTACACACGCCTGGCTCAGTGCAAAGTTTTGCCAAAGCTTGTTTGCGTCACTGGGAGTTACTCTCCTGCCTCTTTCCTGTGTTCTCCGGTTCTGACCATCTTTGACTCCCTCTCTCTCGCTTATCCCCTTGTTTTGGTTGCCTGGTTATTTTGCCTCTCTGGTTCCAGACTCTCCTTGTGTTTACTCTGAACACTGTCTCACAGTTTTTAATCTGATGTTAATCCTGGAGGAGGTTTGGAGCTCTGCAGTTACTGAGTCAGCAGAGGGTTGGAGACTTTTATGCACTATGCTCCTCAGCACTCGGCACTTCGTAGCTGAGCTGTTCTGGTTCCTAAAGACTTCCACTGTTCAATAATGTAACTCACAGTCGATCATGGAATATCTAAGAGGGAAGGAATTTGACTGACTTGTGGAAGGAATTTGACTGAATTGGAATGGCTGGGTGCTTGATTGTTTATATCTGTGGCAAAGGGACTGAATGAACATGTGAATTCAATGATTAGGAGGTGTGTCCCAATACTTTTGTCCATACAGTGGAAGCTGCATACATTAGATCTTGTATGTTTCAGTCTACAGTGACTGATAATGCTTTCCGTTCCTAACAACCACCTGGAACCTGCTTAGACTACAGCTCACATACAAGAACTTCCACAAGGTCTAGAGTGAAGTTTGGGTTCATGAAGTCGGTTCCTGTGACTAATAGAGCTAATAGATAATACTGACAGAGCTCACTCGTGTGTGTGTGGAGTCGGACGGACAGACTAACCTCGCTAGCTTTGGACTTGGTCTCCTCGAGGGTGTAGACGAGTTCAACATTATCCAGCATGTTTCCCGTGGAGGTGGCCAGCTCTCGGAGCAGAGAGTCCTCCAGATCTTTAAGGAGCCGCTTGTTCTCGCTGGTCTCCTGTATCAGGCGCTCCCTCTGCTCTTCCAGCTCCTTCCGCTCAAAGCCCACGATCACACTCAGCAGCTGGTCCTCCAGACCCTTCAGGGTGACTGAATAAACACAAACAGCAACGGCATCAGGAAACACCCTATATTAAAAAACCCACAAGACCAATAATTGTGGACCCTTAGTCAAAGGACAATAGCACACTAACCAGTCACTTCATTAGGTACTTGTATCTACACCCACTGTCCACTCCATCAGCTCCACTGACCATATAGGACACTCTGTAGGTGTACAGGTCCAGACTGTAGTCCATCTGTTTCTCTGTGTACTGTATTACCATGATCTTCAATGGTCAGGACCCCCACAGGACCACCACAGAGCAGGTATGATGTGGGTGGTGGGTCATTCTCAGCACTGCAGTGACACAGATGTGGTGGTGGTGTGTGTGTCCTGTGGAGTCCTATGGGCATCGCCCTTTGGTTAAAGTCCTGTGGGCATCGTCCTGTGCCCAATGATGTACACTCTCATTGCAGTGCTGAGAACGATCCACCACCCACATCATACCTGCTCTGTGGTGGTCCTCTGGGGGTCCTGACCATTGAAGAACAGGGTAATACAGTACACAGAGAAACAGATGGACTACAGTCTGGACTTGTACACCTCCAGAGTGTCCTGTATGGACAGTGGAGCTGATGAGATGGACAAAGAATGTAGACAGCAGGAGGTGGAGCTAATTTAGTCTACATCAATTGTTGTTTACATTGCATGAAAAATGAAGTTGCATGCAACTAGCAGCATTTAATGCCAGTCTAAGGGCTACAGTGACACAATGTGCTACGGGAGGCAGTCTTCCTGTCCCTGACCTGTATAGTTGATGACCATGGCTTTGCCAAACACGGCAGGTGAGTATTTAGGATTAGCCAGTTTGGTGTTGAGGTACAGTTTGAAGTTGGGGTCATAGTCGACCTCCTTGTCGCCGAGGACGATGACCTGGCGACCCTCTGCTCCTTTCACGTTCTTCTCCAGGACGTTATCGATGACCGGGTCGATGTACTCATCCACGTCTTGGAAGAGGAAGGGGAAGCCATATTTGATGGCCATCTCCAGCTGCTTCAGAAAGTCCGGATCATTGAAGGAGGAGATCTGCAAACATCAATACAGGCAACTTAGAATAACACTTAGGCGCAGAGTTAAATTGCTGTAGAGTTTCGAAGTATTACATTACATAATTAATAACACACACACATCATCAAGAGACCAGCTGCACCCAGAAGGAGGTGTGGGAGTGTGGGTGTGTTGGGAAGGAGGATAAAGGTGACCAGGATCAATAACTGATGATAAATTTAAACTGATATGATCAATATTTATTGAGCTACACATACAGAAGTCTGTCTCTCAGTATGGCGTTGGGCCGCCGTGTTCGCTAACCCAACACGCCAGACGTCTCGGTATGGAGCTGTAGAGCTTCCTAATGGAGTCCTGTGATAATCCATCCCGTGCAGCTTGAACATCCTCACACAGTTCCTGCAGATGGTGCGGTAGGGGTGGAGGTGGAGGGACACCAGGTCTTCTGGACGTGTGAATACAAACCGTTCATCTTGGTGCTGACCACGGTGACTCCGCACACGGATTCGTTGGGCGTCTCCACCAAGACTGTTGGTTCACTCCGGTAGAGAGACAAGGCCCGTCCTTGCTTACGCCACATGTGCGGTTGAGCGTGTGAATCATTAGCATGTCTCACAATGCCAAACCTACCCACCAAGTTTCATTCCAGGCTTGTCGATTCCTTCTGGGTGCAGCTATTCTTTTGACGATGACAGTAGTATGAATAATCCCTTATTACTAATACCTGTCATAAGCCAACGACATTGCTTATAAGATCCATTCATTAGGGCATGTAGTGTGAATAGCTGAGCAGATGTTATAATGCATTATAGAGCCCGACTTCATAAAGTCATATTTTCTAGCTTCAGGCGTGCGATCAGAACGACTCAAGAGCAATTTGGCATGCTTACGCCTGGCATTATAACGCATGATGCCATATACTGCCTTATTGTCACGTTCCGGGCTTTCCCGTTCCTCTTGCCCTCCCGAACTTCACTTCCCAGAGAGCAGCGCTTCATGACGTCACCTCCACGTGTTCGTTCGCGGTCACCTGGGTTTTAGTTCAGCTGATTTTAAACACTGTTTGTATTTCAAGCCCGCGTTCACACATGCTCTTTGCAAAGCTTGGCCTACTAGTTAGCCATTCTGAGCGATCTCCTTGGTTTACGGGCCTTCTGGTTCTGACTCCCTTTCGGTTTTCCCTTACCTCTTTTTGCTATTTCCCCTTATTGTTCTATTCTACGTTTTTGGTTACTGATCTCTGCTCTGGCCTGTCTCTCTCTCGCCTTGTCCTTCTAACGTGGTTGCCTCCGCTGACTGCTTGTTCCTGGTTCCGACCTGTGTCTGTGCCGGACTACGTTTCATGCCCTACCCCTGTCCTGTTTCTTAACTGGTCCATCACCTTGTGTAATAAATCTGCTTTGGTGTTTAACTGTGCGAGCGCCAATCCGGAGTCTGGCGCTTATAAAGACATTTACAGAGCTTCATGAATGCAGGGTTCATAGGAAGCTCTACTTTCAGGCATGCTGTGTTGCACGAAGTGTAATGTCTGTGCAACTTGACCTTAGAAGCATCAGGTTTTTCGAAACGCCTTTTTGGTGAGATGCTTTACATGACGTTTCGCTACCTGTAAGCTTCCTGCACCTCACCTTGCATGAAGGTTTCCCAGTGTGAAGCCGGAATAACACAAATACCCCTCCTATCTATAAACACAGAGGCTCATTTATCAGTGTTCCAGACCTTAAGGTTGTTCCTCTCTTCCTTCTTCTTGATCCAGTTGAGGGCTTGCTGCTGGGGGTCGATGCACATGGGGAAGCGGCTGGCTCTGGTGGTCAGGATGCCGTTCTGCACCGACAGCTCATCGGGGGGGAGACCCTCTGACCCCCACCTACAGCAACACATACATGTAGGAGATGTGGATCTCGTGCAAACCCCAAATGTATTCATCCCTGCTAGACTCAACGCTCGGAGACACTAATCCACAGAGCGGGTATGATGTGGGTGGTGGATCATTCTCAGCACCGCAGTGACACTGACATGGTGGTGGTGGTGGTGTGTTAGTGTGTGTTGTGCTGGTGTGAGTGGGACAGAGGAGGTGTAACTAATGGGAGGTGTATCTAATGAAGTGGCCGGTGGGTGTGTACTCCCATCCTATCGTCTGGTCAGTTCTGATGGACTCAGAACACACAATGGACAGTTGGTACAGCTTGGCCACTCGGACCCATACTCTCATACCTGCTGATCTCCACCTCGTCCGTGAGCAGGCTCTCTAAACGGAAGGGCTGGCTGAGGGGGATTCCTCTCTCCAGCACGTCTTTCCGCCACACCTCGTACACCATCTCGTTGCGGAAGTCCCAGCTGAAGGCTCCCTCGTAGCTCAGGAAGGCGGCGCAGATCAGGCAGTCTCCCAGCAGACGCACACGCCTCTTCTTCAGCTCCTCCAGGTCCTCCGTCCAACTGGAGGGAAGAGAACCATTTTCCTTCATTACTGAGTCACACTTTAATCCAGGACTCCAATTTTCCACTCTCTCAGCTCTCCATCAGTAAATCCTTTGCCCCATGTATTCAGTATTTATGTTTATGTATACTACATGGCCAAAAGTATGTGGACAGCTGACCATTACTCCTAAGGGGGATCAGCTTGTGGGACATCCCATTTCAAAATCATGGGCATTATTACGGAGGTGCCCTGCCTTTGCAGCTATAACAGTCTCCTCCATGAAGGCGCTCCACAAGAGTTTAAGAGCGTTTGGAAGTCAGACACTCATATCCTGACCCACAATCGACAACAAATTCAATGTTCTTCTGGTCTGCACTCGTTTCTCTGTCTTCTCTATTCCATCCCTCGTTTCTCTCATAGCGGCCCATTCATTTTCAGCCCCAATCAAACTCTATGGTCTCCTGTAGACCCCTAACTGCATGTACTCATTCAGGGCAGATCCCCAAACTCTAATCCACAGACATACTGATCTGCACTCCTCTATGTGTTGTTTATTCATCCTTCAATCATTCTATTGGCTCTCATTCATTTTTACCAACACATTAGCAACCGGCTATAACCAAACCTAAGCTGTGCAATTCCTCAGCCATTCTCCTCCATTCCTCAGGACATGCCTTTTTCTAGTTTGGTATGAAAGTGTTCTCAGTGTCCTCAATAAAGACCTTAAATATTAAAAATGAAAAAAAAAAAAACATTAATATTAATAACATAGTAATAACATAGTGGGGCTGGAACACCTGAATTCAGCAATTTACAGTGGTGTCCACATACTTTTGGCCATATTATGTACTTAAGCTAGTATGACACACGCTCTCTGTGGCTGGGAATGGCGATCCAGCAGCTGCATGGTTCATTTCGAGTCCTAATCTAGCACATCTGATCTCGCTAATGCTCCAACAGCCAGCCGAACAGCAGAATCATCCGAGTTAGCTTAGTTTATAAGCCACACTCTCACAAGGCCTAACTCGGATGCTGTTCTGCGGACTGACCGTTGATTCTCTGATCCGAGGCCTGAGATGAGCTTGTCCGCGGCGATGAGCCTGCGCTCCATGAGCTCGGCCTCCTCCTGTAGCAGCTGCTTCTCGCCCATGGCGGCGCTGTACTTGTCCCCCAGAGCTCCCAACTCCTTCTGGATGGCCCCCAGCTCGCTCTGGATCAGCTCCAGCTCACGCTTGCTCTGGAAGAAGTTCCTCTCCAGCCTGGCCACCTGGAGAAGGGCGGTATTTACAACAACGGCTGAGGAGTTAAGCCTGTGAGGGCTGTGAGTTTACATGTTATGCTAACTCTTCAGTAAATAAGTGTGAACCCACACACGGCAGATGAATAGGAATGGTAAATGGTGAGCACTGACTCCACATACGTTGTGTTCTGTAGTGAGAGCCTGTCTTACTTTAAACCCTCACAAAAGAAACAGCTTAGAGGACAATACCAGCACCACCACACAGGAGACTGGGTTCGATTCCCCCTCCGGGTAACCCGCCATGGCTTTACCAGTAAGAGAGCGCTACAGTGCAAGTTCATGGGTAAGACCACCCCTGTATATAAGCACACCGCCAAGTGTGTATAACGTGGTAGTATCTTCAGGCTCCTGCAGATGGCGCTGCTGCACGAGGATGATGGGGTCTATAAATTCCTGCGGGGTGTGAGTGATGGGATCCATAGATTAGGAGGAGGTGCTACAGTGCAGGGAATGTCTCGTTCCATGTGTGGAAAATGGCTCCAGAGCAGATGTTAATGATTGGCTAAAAGGAGGAACTGCTTGTGGGCGTGGCCAAAGACCATAGTGTGAAGGAAGTAGCTGAATCTGCAGGCGTATGGAAGCGTACGGTCATACGGGTCTACCAGCAGTGGGAAAATCCCAGTCTACAGGGAATTCTCCTCGGAACTGTGCCAGGGACGGCATCCACCAAATCTGGACCAACTGACCAATTTCGTGATGTAAGAGTGTCTGAACACTGATGTGGCTACATCCAAGACCTGTCCAGTACATGCCCAATCCATTCCCTGCTGTTACTGGTGCTGGTGGGGGTGTTAGCTACAGCTCAGTCACAGGGGACTCATTTTTCGACCGTGCAAAAAAGCAAAAAATGCAGGAAACACATAAAAGCATAATTATCAGTTTCTGGTGAAGCGGCAGAAAGTCCTACCAACCTTCTCTCTCTTGGGTTTAATCTCTCTGGCCACGTCGCAGTAGCCCATTACAGCCTCCACAAACTTCAGCATGCCAGAGCCGGCTTTACTGATAGCCTGCATCTCCTCAAACGACGTGTTCAGGTTCTTCAGGAAGCCTGGAGAGAAGAGAACAGAAGGCCACTACGTTAATACTATGTTATTAATATTAATGTTTTTTTTCATTATTAATATTTAAGGTCTTTATTGAGGACACTGAGAACACTTTCATACCAAACTAGAAAAAGGCATGTCCTGAGGAATGGAGGAGAATGGCTGAGGAGTTGGACAGCTTAGGTTTGGTTATAGCCGGTTGCTAATGTGTTGGTAAAAATGAATGAGAGCCAATAGAATGATTGAAGGATGAATAAACGACACATAGAGGAGTGCAGGTCAGTATGTCTGTGGATTAGAGTTTGGGGATCTGCCCTGAATGAGTACATGCAGTTTGGGGTCTACAGGAGACCATAGAGTTTGAATGGGGCTGAAAAATGAATGGGCCGCTATGAGAGAAACGAGGGATGGAATAGAGAAGACAGAGAAACGAGTGCAGACCAGAAGAACATTGAATTTGAGCTCGGGGGTCTGCTCTGAGATAGCGTATGTGAAACGGTGTCCGTCGGTCAAGCAGAAGTACAGTAGATGGTAGTGTGCTTTTCCATCCCATGCATTCTTAATGGGAAGGAAAATTGGAATTTTGCACATTTTTCCAAAAACTGTAAATCGGATCAAAAACTGTATACAAGCACATTATTCCCAACCAGACTGAACATTCCGGAATTGGAATGGTGGCAATATCATTGATTTATAGGCGCTCCGACCTCGTGTAGATGTGATCCAAGTACACTGTGGAATTAGCCTCCACTGATTATCCCGCATGATCAGATATGACTGTACATAGCGCGAGCCGGCCCATGTTTAAGACATCCTCACCTCGGGACCGTCTTCACCTGGCCGCCACTGATGGAGTCACAGTCCATTTCCAGAGCTGAGAGAGCGCAGGATAAAATTGGCCCGGACAATCATGCCCTTGCCGTCTTCCAGCTGATCTCCTTTATAGCCTACGCATGACCAGGATGCACTCACACACCACCTGTACCTGCTTGGGCGCTTGGCGAAGGACCCTGCACAGCATGGGCAACATGTTATCCACATTATAACATGAGGAACCACAGTACTAGCTTTAGATTGAGTAGCCTCAAGGCTCAGCCAGTTTAGTTTAGTCAGGCCTACCTGATCTCAGTGACGTTCGGACTTGTCCAGAGGTCCTGCAACGCGATGCGAAGCCGCCTCCAAAGCAGGCAGGGCCCTCAGCCAGTGAGCTCCTCAGCATCCTTCTTCTCACTGCAATCACCTTGTTCTGCTCCTCAATCTCTGCAGCGTAGCTTTCTCCTCCGCTAGCTTTTTCTTGTTCCTCAGCTTTCAGAGGAGTATTCAATAACACAGACACACGATTACTAACAAGCATGCAGGATTCAGACAACCGGACAGATTCATACCGGATTTATAATCACTCCACAGTTATTACCGTCCGACTGTAAACACTACACA
This sequence comes from Prochilodus magdalenae, assembly GCA_024036415.1. Classification (NCBI taxonomy): domain Eukaryota; kingdom Metazoa; phylum Chordata; class Actinopteri; order Characiformes; family Prochilodontidae; genus Prochilodus; species Prochilodus magdalenae. Next base: position 17,247 of record JAMWET010003913.1, on the reverse strand, counting down.
CGCTGCAGATTATACTATGGATGATAATCACCCCACAGTTATTACCGTCAGACTGTAAAACACTACACACGCTGCAGATTCATACCGGATTATAATCACTCCACAGTTATTACCGTCAGACCGTAAACACTACACACGCTGCAGATTCATACTTGATTATAATCCCTCCACAGTTATTACCGTCAGACTGTAAACACTACACACGCTGCAGATTCATACCGGATTATAATCACCCCACAGTTATTACCGTCAGACTGTAAACACTACACACGCTGCAGATTCATACTGGATTATAATCACTCCACAGTTATTACCGTCAGACTGTAAACACTACACACGCTGCAGATTCATACTTGATTATAATCCCTCCACAGTTATTACCGTCAGACCGTAAACACTACACATGCTGCAGATTCATACTGGATTATAATCACCCCACAGTTATTACCGTCAGACTGTAAACACTACACATGCTGCAGATTCATACTGGATTATAATCCCTCCACAGTTATTACCGTCAGACTGTAAACACTACACACGCTGCAGATTTATACTGGATTATAATCACCCCACAGTTATTACCGTCAGACTGTAAACACTACACACGCTGCAGATTCATACCGGATTATAATCACTCCACAGTTATTACCGTCAGACTGTAAACACTACACACGCTGCAGATTCATACTTGATTATAATCCCTCCACAGTTATTACCGTCAGACTGTAAACACTACACACGCTGCAGATTCATACTGGATTATAATCCCTCCACAGTTATTACTGTCAGACTGTAAACACTACACACGCTGCAGATTCATACTGGATTATAATCACTCCACAGTTATTACCATCAGACTGTAAACGCTACACGCGCTGCAGATTCATACTGGATTATAATCCCTCCACAGTTATTACCGTCAGACTGTAAACACTACACACGCTGCAGATTCATACTGGATTATAATCACTCCACAGTTATTACTGTAAGACTGTAAACACTACACACGCTGCAGATTCATACTGGATTATAATCCCTCCACAGTTATTACCGTCAGACTGTAAACACTACACACGCTGCAGATTCATACTGGATTATAATCACTCCACAGTTATTACTGTAAGACTGTAAACACTACACACGCTGCAGATTCATACTGGATTATAATCCCTCCCACAGTTATTACCGTCACTGTAAACGCTACACATGCTGCAGATTCATACTGGATTATAATCACTCCACAGTTATTACCGTCAGACTGTAAACACTACACATGCTGCAGATTCATACTGGATTATAATCACTCCACAGTTATTACCGTCAGACTGTAAACACTACACACACTGCAGATTCATACTGGATTATAATCACTCCACAGTTATTACTGTAAGACTGTAAACACTACACACGCTGCAGATTCATACTGGATTATAATCCCTCCACAGTTATTACCGTCAGACCGTAAACACTACACATGCTGCAGATTCATACTGGATTATAATCACTCCACAGTTATTACCGTCAGACTGTAAACACTACACACGCTGCAGATTCATACTGGATTATAATCACTCCACAGTTATTACCGTCAGACTGTAAACACTACACACACTGCAGATTCATACTGGATTATAATCACTCCACAGTTATTACTGTAAGACTGTAAACACTACACACGCTGCAGATTCATACTGGATTATAATCCCTCCACAGTTATTACCGTCAGACTGTAAACACTACACATGCTGCAGATTCATACTGGATTATAATCACTCCACAGTTATTACCGTCAGACTGTAAACACTACACACGCTGCAGATTCATACTGGATTATAATCACTCCACAGTTATTACCGTCAGACTGTAAACACTACACACACTGCAGATTCATACTGGATTATAATCACTCCACAGTTATTACTGTAAGACTGTAAACACTACACACGCTGCAGATTCATACTGGATTATAATCCCTCCACAGTTATTACCGTCAGACCGTAAACACTACACATGCTGCAGATTCATACTGGATTATAATCACTCCACAGTATATCACCAGTCAGACTGTAAACACTACACACGCTGCAGATTCATACTGGATTATAATCACTCCACAGTTATTACCGTCAGACTGTAAACACTACACACACTGCAGATTCATACTGGATTATAATCACTCCACAGTTATTACTGTAAGACTGTAAACACTACACACGCTGCAGATTCATACTGGATTATAATCCCTCC
>JAMWET010003913.1:5000-10000 GCA_024036415.1 Prochilodus magdalenae | reverse complement strand
TAGAGCTAGCTGCTGCTAACGCTGCTCAGTTCACCTGAGATACGGTTAGCCTAGCTGTTAGCTCCCCTCGGCTACTTCACTCTAAAACGGATCCTCTAAAGCGAGTTCATCTTTTATTAATCTTCAGACCTGCATATTTAACTTTCTGAGGCTCATTCTGATGAACACACACCACCCACTTACAATCAGCTACACCCAGACATGTACCTCAGAAGGCTGTTTATCAACTGTACTCCACTGTTTAGCGTCTAGCTGCTGCTAACTGCTGCTTCAGGCTTTTCACCTGAGATACGGTAAGTCTACACAATGTTGGCTCCCCTCGGGCTATTTCACTCTAAAACTGGATCCTCTAAAGACGAGTGCAACATAACAATTTTTATTAATCTTACCAGACACACTGTCATATTTACTCCTTTCTGAGCGCTCATCATCGGATGAAACACACCAGTTCACTGGGAAACCACTACAAACCCCACAAGTTATACTCTGAGTGTGGGCTGCGGTTTAGCTCCCCAGTGTGTGTAACCCAAAACAAGAGTAACACCGCACCCGCCGCCATTTTCTCTGGCTAAGCAGGCTGAGAGCTGGTGAGCTGGGGTGAGACCCACCCTTTTGGATGGGGTACCACTCTGACCCTAAAACACTGATCAAATAGGGCTGGGCTGGAAGACATGTAGGTAACGTCTTTTTACCTGGAACAGGGCTACTTTGCAGGGCTAGGGTAGTCTTGAATGGTCCTATCAAATGACTCTCATCTCGGCTGCAGACGCCCTGATGGGGCTGTTCTGTAAATCCTCCAACAGGATTGGGGGTCTCTCACAGCAGACTCTCAGTTCAGATTTAAAATGGCTCCTCTATCAGGCTCTTAATGTTGTCCCTGGAACCTGGAGAACAGCGGAGTAGAGGACCACAACCCAGGGCGAGAATTTAAGCCACTAGGAAATTATCATAGTAACCTAGAAAATCATTTATTTTATAACTAATATAACACTACTCCTGTAAATCCTTACAAATTACTCAGCAGCCAGTATGAATTACTCTGTAAATACTTTAAATACACAGTAACTAGTATGAATTGCCTTGTAAATACTTTTAATTATTCAGTACTTAGTATGATTTATCCTGTAAATACTTTAAATATACAGTAACTAGCATGAATTACTTTGTAAATACTTTAAATTACTCAGTAACTAATATGAATTACTCTATAAATACTTAAAATTACACAGTAACTAGTATGAATTACCCTGCAAATACTTTAAATTACCCAGTAACTAGTATTCATTACTCTGTAAATACTTAGTAACTAGTAAGAATTAACCTGTAAATACTTTAAATTACTCAGTAACTAGTATGAATTACTCTGTAAATACTTAAAATTACACAGCAACTAGTATGAATTACTTTGTAAATACTTTAGATTACTCAGTAGCTAGTATGAACTGCTCTGTAAATACTTTTAATTACTCAGTAATTAGTATTAATTACCCTGTAAATACTTTTAATTACTCAGTAACTAGTATGAATTACTCTGTAAATACTTTATATTACTCAGTAACTAGTATTAATTACTCTGTAAAAACTTTAAACTACTCGACAGTCAGTATGAACTATTCAGTAACTACTTTAGATTACTCAGTAGCCAGTATGAATTAGTCAGTATCTATATTAAATGACTGAGTATTTAGTATGAATTACCCGGTAACTATGTTTTCTATTCTCTGTATCTACCTGATTATTCAGTATCTACCTGATTATTCAGTATCTACATGGAAAAGTACTATGAAATATTCAGTAACTGCTACTTTACAGGTTATGTATTTGCAAGAGAGAGGAACTAAGGACTAAACCAGTGGCTGAAAATACAAACTCAGTGTGATGGCGTTTGGGAACTAGAGAGCAGAGGAACGCACCAGCGCTTTGTCTGTTTGGTTGATCAGCCTGTCGTGGAACACCCTCAGACACTCGTTCCTCCAGACACGCACAAACTGGGTTACCGTCAGGAACCTGCAGGAAATCATAACCAGTAATCAGACTGACTGCATTACAGTGTTTACTATATTTGGAAAATGCATCACAATATTCTCCAGATAATGCAGATGTTATTTAAGCATCAATGATTAAGTGGAAGTAAATAAAGTAGCTTCCTGTTTACTGATTACCAAAAAAGAACATGAATTATTTGTTTATTTTAATGCACTTTTGAAACGGTCTGAAGCTGCATATGGCAGATATGGGTGGTACGTCAGTGTAGACGAACTATCGCTGAGCACCAGACTACACAGGAACTACAGGACCATCAGCCTGTGCGGAGCCTAATACCTCTCCGCGTTGGTCAAGGTTAAGCCATTGTAGACCCTGGACAGGTCTCTCAGGTTGAAGATGTAGTGGAACTTGGAGGGTGTTGGGGGCAGATCCTTGATGATGGTTTTATACAGCTCCAGTGTGCAGAAGGTCAGCTTGTCACAGAGATTCTGAATGCACTCCTCGAACGGCTACAAATACCCAAAACGAGAAACAGGATCAGTTCAATGTCAAGACATGTGCTTGAAGGACCTCCATCAGTTTCTAAGGGTCAGCCCCGCCCACTGTGGCTCTCACCCTGGTGTGGCCTTTGAGTATGGAGGAGTAGATGAGGTGCAGGGCTTCCTCTTCAGGGAAGGGGATGTTGAAAACGCTGAAGAGAGAGATAAAGCGGGAGTCCACCTCGTTGCGGCCGCCCCCTGCTTTCCCCATGGCTGCGATGAAGCCCAGGTCCTTCAGCTGCTTGCAGTTAAGCTCCTTCCCTCGGTCATACATGCCACCCCTGTCCAGCAGCAGCTTCAGGAGGGCTATGGGCTGCTGGGTCCCGTAGTCGTCCACCTGAGAGGAAAGACATTACAGTAAGACATTTATGAAATATATCATTGTAATTGTCTAAATGTGTCACATATGTCACAAAGCTTATGTCTAGTATTATAAAGCATATTAATCTTTATGGACCTTTTATGAGTTGCACTTATTAAGCTTTAATAATACCTGATCCATAATAGTGTTACTGATTTTTTCATCACCTAACATTTATTATGTATATATGTATATATACTGGTATACATCAATACCGTATTATAAAAGCATTATAAATCTTTATGAGTGCACTTATAATGCATTATACTTTAGAAAGCGTTACCGACTTTTCCCGTCTCTAACATTATGGTTTAGAACTGTCTTATAAAGCTTAATAGATATGCTTTAAATCATACAGCTGACCAGTAACATCACTTAAAGTCTGAAAAGAGAGGTTATAAGTGTTCATTAGATTTATGTGGCACTGTACAAAACCATTTATATTTGAACATTAGGAAAGCATGTGAGTGAGAGTGGAGGCACATGGGCATGTTATAACAGCTCATGTGTGTGATTATGAACATCTATACATAGTTACAAAGACTTATGTCTAGTATTATAAAGCATTATAAGGGTGTTATAGATCTTATATAATGCTTAATGGACACTTAATGGACACTCACCAGAACTGTACTAAAAGCTTAAGAGAGGCATTTACTATTGCTTTTAAACCATACAGAGGACCAGTAACTCACTTAAAGTCTGTAAAGAGAGGTTATAAACTGTTCATTAGACGTCATGTGCACTTACAAAATCATTTTATTTTGATGATACTGAGCATTGGAGACGGTGGAGAATGGTGGAGGCGTGGGATTTGCTATAACAGCTTATGTGTGAGATTATGAACATTTATGCACAGTAACATAGACTTATGTCTCGTATTATAAAGCATTATGAAGCATTTATAGATCTTTATGAAGTGCCCTTATAATTCTTATAGACTTTAGAAAGCGTTACCGACTTTCCCTCTCTAACATTAATTGGGTTCAGAATGTCTTATAAAGCTTAATAGAGTCATTTACATAATGCCTTTAAATCATACAGCTGACCAGTAACATCACTTAAAGTCTGAAAAGAGAGGTTATAAGTGTTCATTAGATGTTATGTGCACTTATAAAACCATTATATTTTGAACATTAGAAAGCATGTGAGTGAGAGTGGAGGCACATGGGCATGTTATAACAGCTCATGTGTGTGATTATGAACATCTATACATAGTTACAAAGACTTATGTCTGGTATTATAAAGCATTATAAGGGTGTTATAGATCTTATATATATTATTATATTGCTTAACGGACACCCATCCAGAACTGTATTATAAAGCTTAATGGAGTCATTTACATAATGCTTTAAACCATACAGCTGACCAATAACATCACTTAAAGTCTGTAAAGAGAGGTTATAACTGTTCATTAGACGTCATGTGTACTTACAAAATCATTTTATTTTGAAGATACTGAGCATTGGAGATGGCAGAGAACCGTGGAGGCGTGGGGTTTGCTATAACAGCTTATGTGTGAGATTATGAACATTTATGCACAGTAACATAGACTTATGTCTAGTATTATAAAGCATTATGAAGGCATTATAGATCTTTATGAGTGCACTTATAATGCATTATACTTTAGAAAGCGTTACTGACTTTTCCCGTCTCTAACATTATGGTTCAGAACTGTCTTATAAAGCTTAATAGAGTCATAATTACCTTAATGCTTACAAATCATACAGCTGGAGACAGTAACAATCAGGCGTTAAAGCCTATGTCTGAAAAGAGAGGTTATAACTTATGTGTTCATTAGATATAGATTATGTGCACTTATAATGCAACCCATTATTTATTTTGAACATTAGAGAACTGCTGTGAGTGGAGAGTGGAGGCACATGGTAATGTTATAACAGCTTATGTGTGTGATTATGAACATCCATAGATGCATAGTGTGACAAAGACTGTCATGTCTGGTATTATAAAGCATTATAAGGGTGTTATAGATCTTTATGAGTCCACTTATAATGCTTAATGGACACCCATCCAGAACTGTACTATAAAGCTTAATAGAGTCATTTACATAATGCTTTAAACCATACAGCTGACCAATAAAATCACTTAAAGTC
>JAMWET010003912.1:0-17282 GCA_024036415.1 Prochilodus magdalenae | reverse complement strand
CGGCTTTTTGGCTCAGCAGACGAATCAGATCCGGAGCTGTACGCCTGAGTGCAAATGTGAGGATGAGGACTGATTAACCATGTAGTTCACCTCATCTAGTTCATCTAGACATGCTCCACCCACAAACTGTTGATTCAGGTTTTAACATGGTGAAGTTTCCAGGCTAAGTTGTTGTGCTCTGGTGTTTTGGCTAACTACAGAGAGGCACATTAGCCACCATGCTAACATTAGCTTGTCTGACTGTGCGTCCTTGTACACCTGACAGACGTATAGGCCAAATCTGAATGTTCACTTACTTCTTCGGTATGTAGTAAATAGGAATTAGCGCACTGGCTACGAACTCTGAGGTGGGAAACTCTGGGACACTGACTATTACATGGGTCATGGATGCAAAGACACAATACCAATAGCATGCACTGGGAAGCCCCTGCACTGTGCTTAGCCATAGCGCCATTTACAGGATGGAATGTTCCGGTTATTCCATGCACACTCCGATTCACCCTGAGACCAGTTACAGCGGTGTATCAGTCACACAAAGCAATGTTCATTATTAAGCCTTTCTTCAGGATAACAATGCTAGCATAAATGCTAGCTCTGTTAGTGCTGCTAGAGCGAAGTCCACAGTATTACTCTGTATAAGCTAGTTTGGAAGCTAATGCTCGCCTGTATTTTTGCTAGCTTCCAGTGAGGGAGTGCTTTTAATCATATTTTCATGTTTTGCTGGACTCATTCAGACATATTATGAAAGGTAGAAGCTGACTAGCGTGTAAGGCAGCTAGTTAGTCAAATTACACGCTTCAGTGTAGCTAGCTGCTGTCTGTCTTGATGTAATGTATGTAAATTGTGAAATGGATTGTGGATTTTATAACGAAAAGAATCTCACAAAGTCATGATCAGTTTCTCATTACAGAATAGTGGCCAAGTTGGACGAAACCTGCTTTACGAAAAGCATAGTGGCCTAGTGGCTCACTTTAACAATTGCGGTAGGAACATCTGATTTGTCAAACTGTTAATATCTAGATATATAAACTCCATGAATAGGTTGACCTTTTATCACAAGGTCACTAAAATATGGGTCTAGACAATTTTTTAAATGACTAAATTACTTGGCTTATTTTCTATTATTTTTATTTATTTGATTTTTTTTTAATTCTATTCTATTGCATATTCAGTTAATTACATTGCACTTTGCACTTAATCGTACTGCATTTCTTCTAGGGTTACAGATGAGCAGTTGGGTCATGTGGAGAGCTAAAACTGAAAGCTTACATTTTGATTAAAATGATTAGGGGAGAATTCATCAGATAATAAAATGTATTGAGACATACAATAAAAATGAAGCTTTTTTTTAAAGACATTCAAAGGGTTAAAATACTTGACAATGAAAATTCGTGGAAATGCTCACAGAGGTAAAAAGCTTTTGTTGCAATACACCTATGAAAAAAAAAAGTATTTATTTATTTATTTATTTATTTCTGTAATAAATAAATATGTATACCAAATGTAATAAGTACATTTTATCTCAAAGTACTTGATATACACTCAGTATACTAATTTGCGCTTCAAGGTAATTATCAGGCATATGTAAATGTACTTAAGTAATCTTTAGTGGTGTCTCAAATGAGTACAGTTAAGTGCTATTAGTTCTATTTAGACGGAATTACCTCATTAGTGTATTTATTAATAGCACACTGTAATTACATTAATCATGCCTGCAAGGAAGTTTACTAAGTCCACTTAATTTAATTGTACCTCAGTGTGTAATGAGTTATGATAATTATGATCAATTCTAAGAAGTGTATCAGTCTGCATTGCTTTTTGAATGAGGCATAATACTAAGCAGCCAATGAGAACAGAGCTCATTTCCATATGTCAGGCTTAGAGGCGCAGTAACATAGACGGCTTGTTGTAAATCTAAGGCATTGAGACTTGGGAAACTGCCATGTGGAAATGAGTTATGATCCAGTGGACCTCGGGGGTGGGAAAAATAAAACATCAGAAATATAATCTAGGATATGAGTTGTACAAAATGCTCACTGGATGTATCAACAAAAAAAAAGTGTAGTAAAGTGTAGCCAGAGGCTCAAATAAAAGAATCCCGGGTTGGCCAGCCTCCAGACCTTGTCGCTTTTAGCTCGAGCATTGCAGCGAGAGTGTGATATGAAAGTTACAGCTTCTGGCCAACTGCTGTAAAGCTGAGGTGAAATTGGTGGGGTGGGGGCCAAGTCGTAATTGATACGGTGGCGGGTGTTGCCTGCAGTAATGACGGAGGGATGGAGGGATGGATGGGGAGTGTTATTTTATACGGATGACAAATTGCAGGTATCTTCCCTTGATGGAGGACTGAATTCAGAGTGGGCACGGTGCCTGGTTCCGCAGTTCAGGCCTGAGACAGGGTTGCTACGTTCAGTCACAGCAGTGAAGAAGCCCACTTCTTTAATTAGCAGGAATGACCAACATCGTTACACTGGTACTCGTTAAGGCCGGTCGTCTGGGGGTCATTTGATGGGGCACTGCCCTACCAACTATTGGTCATGCTACTAAAGCAGGAGTAAGCCCTTGCGAGGCCAGCATGCCCAGGAGTGCTTAGCCAAGCAGGTCACCTGGCAGTAAACTTGGGAACTGTGGTCCAAGGTGATACATCAGCACACAGGTTTTCTAAACAGGCAGACGTTTGCTGCAGGTGTCTGTCTTGCAGACCGTCTCGTGAATGTGGTTCAGGACAGACGTGAGTACGTTTCTTGTCCTTAGCTGTGGTCTTTAGATGCCCTTACCATGGTTTAGTTCTGCTGCTGACGCTGCCCAAGCTACTGCCACCCTAAACAATGAGCGTTTGTATCATCTCACTGCAAAAAAAGGTGTAGGTAAGTGGCACCAACTGGGAATCTGATCTGAGCATTCACGTTCATGTCGTGGTCCATGAATTTCATCTATCTGGTCTAGAGCCATGTATAACAGTGACTGGAAAGACTGGGTTTGAAAGAAGTCTGATTTTTTTTTTTTTTTATTGAGCCTACCTGTTGGGAATTGGTTCAGTGGTGGATTCCAGTGGTGATGGTGCTGATGGCCAATACAACATGTTAGGACTTCTCTTCAGCTCCTGAAGGCCTAACCAGTAGGAGAGCTTGTTTGGCTATGTCTGCCTACATGCCACCTTATATGCCAGTTTTCCATTTGACATTCTAAGAGTTCGGTCTTTTTTGCTTTACTCTAAAGCTTTGATAAAATCAGATCTGCTTCATATAAGAAGCCACTTCAGCTTTGCAACGTGATTGAAGCCTAAGAGACGTCACAGGTTTTAGCTTCAGGTTGAGCTTGTGCCATAAGAACATAGACCACGTGTAGCAGTGAGCTCTGGTGTTAAGCAACCCGTTAACCTGTTCAGTGTCGCCCAGTTGGTGTCTGGAATGGCGTTCCCAAAGTAAAGAAGCACTGTTCCCACATACTTGGGGCTGTAGTTAAGATCTTGGTCTCATTTGAAAGGGAGTCTTTTGAGTTATGAAGTGTAGCAAGGTTAGCCAGACATTTATTATTATTATTATTATTATTATTATTATTGGTGCTAATGAGACTAGTGCTGTGTACAATGAATCTTAGTGTTGTCTGGGTATCGAGTCTTCTAATGCTGAATTGATGAACAAGTTAATGCTTTAAATGATCCATTAAAACAAACAAGTGAACGCTTCAGTGGAAGTGTGTCAACACCAGTACAGTGACCTAGAAAGGGTTCATTCGCCTACGCCGTGTGTTCACAATTGGAGATGTTTTTGAACTCTCCAGAAGGTCTTTATTTATTGGACCTACTTATTGGAAATGGGTTCAGTGGTGGATTCCAGTGGTGATGGTGCCGATGGCCAATACATGTTAGGACTTCTCTTCAGCTCCTGAAGGCCTTACCAATAGGAGAGCTTGTTTGGCTATCTACCAAGGGGAAAACTCGTATACCAGATTTTCATTTGACATTTCAAGGGTTGAGTCTTTTTGCTTCACTCTAAGGCTTAACCAAGCAAACGAGTGTGTGTGTGGGGGTGGGGGTGGGGGGGGGGGGGGGGGTAAGAAGAGTTTAGAGTTCACAAGCATGATTCTAATGATTCACCATGAACTCAAATAGATGTTGTTGTTTTAGTTCCCAGTAACAGTTGATCCTTTTTTGGAAGCCCAGAACTCTCTAATTGCCCTTTTCTACCAACATGGTCCCAATGCCAAGATCCCAATCCATTCCACACTTTACCATTCCAAAAAACTGGTTCACAGACGGACAAATTCAGTGTTGCTCCATCGCCATTACAACTCTGGTCTGGAACCATGGAACCTGTAATCCGGGCGACAAAGGGGCATTCTGCCATGTAGTTTTTAGCTAATGTCCACCGGTCTCTGCTTACAAGGAGCGCCCACATCCAGATTTAGTATCACACTGCTCTTAAACCAGTGGAACAGGGGGCTCGTTCTTAACGATGCCTACCTTGTCCATTTGGTGCCAAAAGGATGTTGTTCGGTCTTGTTAGTGTTGCGTTATGTGGACGTTTGAGCAGGTTGGATATGTAATGGTGGGATTCTGTGGCTGTGACGCACATACCACTTGTATACAGGTTCCCCTCTGGTCCCTATGACTGGGTCTTTACTATAAGAGTTCTAGTTCCCTCATTTCATTCCTCCGTTCCTCTTTTTATTTTCCCTGGCTTTGTGTACATGGCTGTATCGGTTGTACTGTATGTTTTGAGAAACCAAAGCCTGGCCATGTTTGCGTTCGGTAAAGCTGGCCTTTTAAATAAATAGATCGCATCACGTTCGTACCGCAGAGTGCCCAGAGCTCCACGTTCATCATGAATTGGTTTGTAGTTGCAGCTACTCTGTAGAACCATTATGGCTTAAGCTCTGTATTGATGTTTCTCCTTCTCTTTGTTGTTCTTTCTTTTCTTCAGAGATGCTGTTGTGGGTGGAAAGATCGTGGGTTTATGGCTGGAGAGTATATACTGATCCATTGGTGGATGCTCGTGATGTAGGAATGATTTTGCATACCACACATAGCTCACCTGTAGGAATGAGCTCATTACTGCAGGCGCTACAACCTGGACGGTCATCGTGATGGGTAAGTCATAGCGTTATCCATGTTATGAAGCTTGTGGAATGCTCGTCTGTAATCCCGTATCCATGGAAAACTAGCCATAATGACTTGGATCACAACTAGCTCCTTAAAAGTGTTAGCATTGCTAATGACAGTTTGTAGTTTATTAGTGTTGAACGTTATAGATTTACAGTTAATACGTTAGCTCCATGCTAACACACCTGCCACAAGCTAACATGCACATGATGCAATAATACAGTTTGCTACATTGCTACATGCTAAGTTGCTACCATATTCTGTTTTGTATTAGGGACATTACCATGTTTGGTTATTAGCAGTTCTTTGGTGCGTGATTAAAGTTGTGTTGTCCTTTTGTAGCTGCTTATTTAAGATGGAGGAATGGTCAAAAATTTACTTAACATGTGGCACCATAGATCTTCCATGCTTCCATGATGCTTTGCGCATGGTTAGCCGGATTATATTCGGTACACTGAACAGGTTAGCAAAGCATGCTTTGCTTCCATTATACTTTGGCTGTTGGTTGCATGTTCAAGCATGCAGATTATATTGAGCTATCTACCTCAGAGTAGCCGCCAAGCTACAATTAGGGTTGCCACCCGTCCCGTAAAATATGGAATCGTCCTTTATGCAATATGTTGCATATTTCCGTAAATGTCCGATATACTTCTGTCTCACACACCTGAAGGATCACAATCTCTCCCCACCCCCACACCTCAACTACCCCACCAGGTTCAGCTCAAATATGGGATTTGGTTCGCATTCGCGTAAATGTCCGATAAAGACGTGTATCACTCATGATACCACCCCCACCCCCTCCCGGAAAAAGATCAAATACTGAATGTGATTTCAAACACACGTCACTCACACATGACCACACCCCCTGCCCCACCCCTGTCCTTTATTTTCATTTCTGAAAGGTGGCAACCCTAGCTACAATATATTATTGTGAAATATTGTCTACTTGATACAATGGACAGGCTAGTGAATCAATGCTTTGCCTCCGTGATGCTTTGCAGATGCTCAGCTTTGCTAATATTTGGTCCCTGAAATAAGGCTTCCGGTCGCATGTTCAAGTATGCACAGTAATGTTTGGTGGCTATGTGGATGTTTGAGCAGGTTGGATTGGTGATGGGTGTTTAGTGCCAGTCACCATTGCCTGGGTTTTTTCCTAATAGATGAACCTAGATTTGATTCTGTGGCTGACCATGGCCATGCTACATATTGCATACAAGCTTTCTAACCTACATCTGAATAGCCCCTATGCTACAATATCCAAGTACTGTCATATGCAGCTACTTAACACCTGTAATGGACAGGTTGGGAAAGCATGCTTTACTTCCATGACGCTTTGTCTCCATGATTTCTTTGCACACGCTTATCTTGCTTAAATTTGGTCCCAGAAATAAGGCTTCTGGTTGCATGTTCAAGCATATGCATTAATGTATGGTGGTTATGTGGATGTTTGAGCATGTTGGACGGGTTTTGGGTGCTATTCACCATCAACTGGGTTTGTTTCCTGAATGATGACCCCAAATGGGATTCTGTGGCTGAACATGGCCATGCTCTGTTTCGAGGGCGTGGTTATTCCTGTCTGGCTGCTAAGACAAAATAAAGCTGGGTTCGACATGAACTGAGTACCTCAATGCTACAATATCGGAATATTTTTAAGGTTTAATGGTTAAATGGCTACATGGCTGTCTAGCATGTGGAACCTACACTGAACAGGTTAGCTAAGCATGCTTTGCTTCCATTATACTTTGGCTGTTGGTTGCATGTTCAATGTTTGTGGTTGCATGTTCAAGCATGTATGTTGTATTGAGCTGTCTATGCTACCTCAGAGCAGCCTCAATGCTCCAGCATCCATGAATTGTCACATGTACTTGACACCTATAATAGACAGAGCATGCCTCACCTCCATGGTGCTTTTGCCTCGCCTCCATGGTGCTTTTGCCTCGCCTCCATGGTGCTTAGGCCTTGCCGCCTCCATGGCGCTGTGCCTCGCCGCCTCCATGGTGCTTAGGCCTCGCCTTGCTTATATTTGGTCCCCAAAACATGGCTTTTGGTTTTTTGGTTGCATGTTCAGGTATGCCTGTTAATGTTTGGTGGTTATGTGAACGTTTGAGCACGTTGGATAGGTGATGGGTTTTGGGCACCAGTCGCTATCAACTGGGCTTGTTTCCTGAATAATGACCCGAAGTGGGAGTCTGTGGCTGAACATGGCCGTGCTACACATTTAAAGGGCATGTTTTCCTCATGGTGAGCATGACTATTCCTGTTTAGCTGATGAGTCAAAGCTGTGTTATAGAGTTGGACGGAGTACCTCAATGCTACAATATCTAAAAATGTTCATACCTAGCCGCTTATTTAAGGTGGATTAATGGTCAAATGGCTACATAGTTACTTAGCACTAGACCCCATTACAAACAGGTTAGCAACCCATGCTACTTTGCACATGCGTAGCTCGACTCCATTTGGTCCAAAAATAAGGCTTCTGGTTGCATGTTTATGCATGCACGTTAATGTGTGGTGGTTGTGTGGACATTTGAGCAGGTTGGATAGGTGATGGGTTTTGGGTGCTGTTCAATATTGAAAGGGTTTGTTTCCTGACTGATGATCCCAGGTGTGATTCTCTGGCTGGATATGGCCATTCTCTTGATGAACATGGTCATGCTTTCTCTTAGTACTCTCAATGCTATATCTTATTCTATAAGAATCAAATGTAGACCACCTCAGTGTAGTAAAACCACTTAAGCCATTTCCCTAAGCCTTCTTATTCTGTATCCGATTTTATTTAGTAGTTTTCTGTTTTGGTTTTTCTTACAATGTGAGGACTGAAATGATGCAACCTGTAGGTATGCAGGTCAGTATTGCTTAAGCCTATGTATCGCAGGCCTGCATGTGTGTGACACTTCGTACAGGCTGTTTTGACAGTCCCTCCCCCACTAGCAGCCTCACTTTCTGTAATTCCGAACATATTTCCTGGTGGTATTTAACGGTTGCGGGCTCAGATTTGTGTTGTGATAAACTTGCTTGTCTTTGTTTTACGCTGGTTCTGCATCCGACACTCGCCAGCACACTCGTTCAGTAAATACAGTCTCAGCCTAGCTAAGGGCACCCAGGCCTGAGTCGGGTGGCTGATGGTCAGGAGAGATAGCGGTCAAAAACGTGTGTCATGCCTTTAGCGTCACCCCAAACAATGCACGGCTTCTGTTGGGATGACTTGAATGAACCGAAACCACAAATAGTCTGAATATAGAAACTTGGAGCCAGATGTGTTGAGGTCTACAGCGTTTGTGAAGCCAGTGACACTAATTACCCAGTCAATGGGAAAACAGCTGTGACTGGGCAAGAGCGTGATGGTAGATCTGGGCAAATAACTACTGCAGTGATTGAGCTATCGATGTGCGAGCATAGGTTTGGCCAGTTTAACTCAAATTTGGAGTCAAACTATACAATAGTATTACATAATTACACTGAACACCTACATAAAGATAAGAGCTGTACACAGTCATTGTTGTGCTATGGTAATCGTCATTCCCCAGCCTTTCAGCTATGATATTTCAGTTTTCAGCTATGAACCTTTTATAGCTAAGGCACATGGCATTAGGACTTGGCATAGACGATTTCTCATTTTTCCATCCAGGCTCAATTTAGTGTGAACAGGCTGCTGTTTGCACATTGCACCATTTTAATGAAAACTGTTGATATTAAAATATATAAATTGTGCTAGAAATGTTGATATCCATGCAAAATGACTTTGTTGGCCAACTGTAGGAGTTTTTACCTTTTAGTGTGTGTTGTGTTTGGTTTGTTTTTTTTTGGGGTTCCCCCCATAGACCTGCAATTTGCTCCATTTAATAATACAAGTTGAATACAGAAAGTCAGAGTTTGTCATTGATCCATTCAGTGGATGTTTACATGCGCTTGAGCAATTGGATTATGGTGAAACTTCAGGTCTACACGAACCATGCAGTAATCAAGTGTGAAATATTCCGACTGGCCGTTTTCCACATATTTGACGAGACATTCGCAGCCCTATAGCAACTCTTCCCTGTTTATGGATCCCAGGTATCCTCATGCAGCACCATCTGCAGAAGCTACCTTCAGCATGCATCATCTGGACAATGAAATTTTACACCCTTCATTTTGTCAAGCACGGTTGGTTTTATCATTGCTCTATTAGTGTTTTGTTGCTGTCTGGCATTTGCCGTGAGACCGCAACAAGCAGTGCTGCAACTGCTGTTCCTGGGGCAGTGCTCTGTTGAACAGTGAAAGAAATCAGAGTAAGGGTACACATGCACGGAAAAGGCAGATATCCGCTAAAACTCGTCTCTCAGTAAGATTACTAGGCCTTTATCCGGTTCAAGACATGGGTGTATACTGTTCGGGTGACGGCAGAAATCTCAGTGATGGTATGTGTTATTAAAGCAGTAGTTACATAAAGGCACAAGTGCCAAGAGTTTAGTCGTCATGTTGTCAATCACTGTCTAATCTATCAGCTTCATTTTCCACATAGGACACTCTGTAGGTGTACAGGTCCAGACTGTGGTCCATCTGTTTCTCTGTATACTGTATTACCCTGTTCTTCAATGATCAGGACCCCCACAGGACCACCACAGAGCAGGTATTATATGGGAGGTGGATCATTCTCAGCACTGTAGTGACATAGTTGGTGTGTGTTGCCATCCACTCCCTGCCAACACCTACCCACTAAACTCTAATGGCCGGATGTTTTTGGTTGGTAGACTGTGTGTGCTTATTTTTGCCGTGCCTTCTCTCATTGGCAATCAGAACCGCAAACTTTGAAAATGAATGATAACAACATGTTTATTACTGAACACATTCTGCTACGATGACTCATAACTGCCTATGGCATCTGCTACTGCATGCTTAGGCCAACGTTACGGCAGAATGATCCATCACCAACATAATACCTGCGGCACTGCTGGGTCTGATCCACTTGCACCCACGCAACACACAATGGCACCAACACCACCACCACATTGGTGTCACTGCAGTGCTGAGAATGATCCACCACCCACGTACCTGCTCTGTGGTGGTCCTGTGGGGGTCCTGACCATTGAAGAACAGGGTAATACAGAGAAACAGGTAGACTACAGTCTGGACCTGTACACCTACAGAGTGTCCTATATGGTCAGTGGGTGTAGGTTATAAAGTGGCCAGGAAGTGCGGATGCTGATAATGCCTCAGGTGTGTGTGTGTGTGGCAGGTAGATACTGTAGCTGTGCATTCTCTTAACCTGACGCTCAGCCACTCCTCTTGGTCTTTAAGCTGATCCTCCAGACACATCTAGTTTGTCTTGTTTTCTGATAATGCCGCCTCTTTCGTGTTGTTCGTTTTTTTTTGTTTTTTTTTTTTGAAGTTGAGAGGTGTGTGTGTGTGTGTGTGTGTGTGTGTGTGTGTGTGTGTGTGTGTGTGTGTGTGTGTGTGTGTGTGTGTGTGTGTGTCTCAAGCATCTTCACTGTGAGCTCTTCTCAGAACACCAACGACCTGGAACCGGCTGTCAGCCGTAAGCCTACAAGGTGGGGCCGGTGTTAGGAGGGCTTATCTAAAGCTGTCTCAGAATGGCAAAAACGCATTCTGGGTCTTGGCAGCAGTTAATGCTATGAGCTAAAAGGTGAAGCCTGAGTGCAAGAACGTAGCAAATCCATTCTTGTGCACTGAAGACCGTGTTGCCCATGATCTCAGAAACTAAACCGTCACTGAGGCGGTCGTCCATTACTTAGAACTGAGTCTAAGTACTTGAGTGCCTGAACGTAGTTAAGTATGCAAGGTCCGTTTCATTTTAATGTCCTAACGTTCTGAAAGCACTTAAGTCAGTAAAGTTAACTCGCTGGTTTTGCTAGCTACTTATTAATAAGCACCAGAGGATTGACGCAGGACCTGGTGTTATGAACCAACTGGTTTCCAAGCCAGGTGGTTCCCATACCCCTTCATGTACTATGGTAACAGGTTGTGGCATATTAATCATCACAGCCACCAACAAAACACAATGAAGGAACGAGTGAGCATGTACAGGAACCAGACTGGTACCGGACTTAACCATACAATGTCACTGTGACCAACCAAAGCATGAAGACGGTGACTGCTTCAAGCCCTGACAACTTAATTTACTATGCTTCCTGGAATAAGCTATGTTTACAGAGCTCGCCGGGCTTCTCTCGGTTGACCGTGAGTCTTTTAAAGGCGTTGAAGTTGGTGTATGGTAAACGGAGCAAACGTCTTAAACTACATGAACCTTTTCTTCAGAAATCTCAACCATGGCCTTTAGAGGTGGTGTTAATTCCCCGGAGAGGAGCCTTGACCTCAGTTTTAATCATCATTACAACCAACTGTCCAAAAAATATATCTGCAAATTGACTGACAGTGTAGGAGGAGTTTATGGCAATTGATTTACAGTGTAGGAGGAGTTTGGCAATTGATTGACTGGTGTAGGAGGGGTTATGGTGATTGTGGGTGGGGTTTATTGTGATTGACTGGTGTAGGAGGGGTTATGGTGATTGTGGGTGGGGTTTATTGTGATTGATTGGTGTAGGAGGGGTTTACGGTGATTGTGGGTGGGGTTTATTGTGATTGACTGGTGTAGGAGGGGTTTGCGGTGATTGTGGGTGGGGTTTGTGATTGACTGGTGTGGGAGGGGTTTATGGTGATTGTGGGCGGGGTTTATTGTGATTGACTGGTGTGGAAGGGATTTATGGTGATTGTGGGTGGGGTTATTGTGATTGACCGGTGTGGGAGGGGTTTACGGTGATTGTGGGTGGGGTTTATTGTGATTGACTGGTGTGGGAGGGGTTTACGGTGATTGTGGGTGGGGTTTATTGTGATTGTGGGTGGGGTTTATTGTGATTGACTGGTGTGGGAGGGGTTTACGGTGATTGTGGGTGGGATTTATTGTAACTGACTGGTGTGGGAGGGGTTTACGGTGATTGTGGGTGGGGTTTATTGTAACTGACTGGTGTGGGAGGGGTTTACGGTGACTGTGGGTGGGGTTTATTGTAACTGACTGGTGTGGGAGGGGTTTACGGTGACTGTGGGTGGGGTTTATTGTAACTGACTGGTGTGGGAGGGGTTTACGGTGACTGTGGGTGGGGTTTATTGTAATTGACTGGTGTGGGAGGAGTCTACTGTGGTGTGCGTGATGTTTTTATTTATTTATTTTTATTTATTCCACCATGTTTCATTGCGCCTACATCCTGTGACTCCATTCAACCTGGGTTTTACTCAAAGGTCTATTTCTTTATTTTGATTATGAAAAAGTTAAAATCTGCTGTTTTTCCTTCTGGAGAATAAATGTGTTTTTTTAATTTATTTTATTTTTTTATTTAATCATTTGTTTTTAAGAGGCTGCAAATAACCAGCAAAAATATACCTGTACAGGACCAGGTGTGCTTTACGTTCAGCATGCTCAGCGTTTACTATATGAATATAGAATATACTGCAGTACAACCTCAGGATGATCTGGTTCTGCCTGCCTTATGAACGACTCCATTCAACAGCAGGTTAGTGGTGGAGCAGTAAGACTGCAGAAGCAGCGACGTCTTCAAAAAGTAAAAATAATTGGTTTTGTATGTATGTAGTTCCCAGAAGTTCCTCATTTAGATCCTGTCCACATGTGTTAGGATCATTTTCAGAGAGGGAAAAAACGTTAGCGTTATGGTCTCCCGTTTACATGAAATGGCAGTTTACATATGCTCAGTTTTCTTGAACCATTTGACCTCGAATAATGGGACATGTCCTTGTCACCCACTTCTGGTCTGGTACGTTTGCGAGTCAATCATGCATTCTTGTGTGAATGAAAATGTTACTAAAAAAAAAAAAAACACTGATGTTACATTTTCAGAAATATCCAGATGTGGATGGGACCTTAACATATACTCGTTAAAAAAAAAAAAACCCAGAAGGAATGAAACATGGTGGGGATAAGGTTTTGACTGTCATGGAGTGACTCAGAATGGCAGCAGGTCATCTTCCCCAATTCCTTCACTAGTCCCTGCTTTTGTCTTGCTGGATTGATGTTGAGGTTGGAGACTTTCTGTGTTGAGCCCATAGTTCCTGGGGTTTGTTTAGGGGCAGGTCCTGGGGCAGAGGACTGTTTTTGTTTTTGTGAGAGGTTGTTGTTGGGTAGAAGGAAAAATGGTGCTGGCGTCATGTGATTGGTGATGGTGAGGTTGGAGTTGGAAGATTGGTGTTTTTGTTGGGGGGGCGGGGTGTTGGGGGTTGTTGTGTTTGGAAAAGGTGTTGGGCCATGTTGGATGGTTTTGGGGTTGGTCTTGAGGCTATAGTGTTTTGTAGGAGATTGTTAGATTAGGAGTCACTGGTACAGGGAGTTGTTGTGTTTGGAAAAGGCGTTGGGCCATGTTGTTGGACGTTTTTGGGGTTGGTCTTGAGGCTATAGTGTTTTATAGGAGATTATTGGAGTAGGAGCAATTGGTGCTGGGACTCATGTAAATGGGGTTGATGAGGTTGGAATGAGTGGTTTTTTTTGGGGGGGGGGGGGTGTTGTGTTGGGGGTTGTCGTGTTTGGAAAAGGTGTTGGGCCATGTTGTTGGATGGTTTTGGGGTCTTGAGGCTATAGTGTTTTGTAGGAGATTTTGTAGGGGTAGATTGGAGTCGTTGGAGCCATTGGTGCTTGCTGCGACTCATGTAATTGGGGTGTGGAATTGGCATTGCAAGGGCATTAGTGGTTCGAATGAGAGTTTTGTTTGAGGTTTGGAAGCATGAGTGGTTGTGAATTGACCGGATGGGAGTTGGAGGGTCGGTATTATTGCTGGTGGTGTTTTTTGTGGTAGGAGGTTGGTTGGTGTTTGAAAGCTGTTGGTCCTGGGGGTGTTTGGTGTTTTGACCATATTGGAAGTTTCTGTGGGCTGGTCTTGGGGGCGATGGTTTGTGGTAGGGAGGTTGTTGGAGTTGGAGCCATTGGTTTACTGGGGCTCGTGCTCTGTTTTACTTTGACGTGATGTTCCCAGATGTTTTAGTTTTTGAGCTTTCCAGTGGCTTCTCTGAAATATTTCCATTTGTTTGTAAGCAATGTTAGTAGTGAGTAGTAGTGAGTGTTTTCAACTAATGGACCAGCGTCTTTGAAGCCAGGTGAACCAGTACCCAGGGGAGCCATTACTGTCGCCCCACAGTTACGAGTCGGACGGATATTTGAATATATTGCTGGATGCTGTCAATGCGAGTGTATGTTCAATACGTTCTCATTTGTACAGTTATGTTTTAGATCAGCCATGTTTCAGGCTAATGTCCTCCCAAAGGTAAAGTCATGTGGTAATGCAATAACCCTATAAGAGCAAATAAATACAGACCGAATGGCGTATAGCTGCCAAGCCCGTCCTGGGCTCTGTGTGTGTTCATGCGATTCCGATGTGGGCAACAGAAACAAACACTTTCTGAAAGAGGGGACGAGTTATTTGTTTTCAAGTGGCCTCCGGTGACCCCCGACCCTTTTTCGCCTTACAGTATGACTGGGCCGGCTGGCGCTGGCCCCTGCGAAACCCATCGGATCCAATCTTCTCTGCGGCAACATGGAGCTCATCACGGGCTGAGTGAGTTGTTAATAGCAGGGTAACTGAGCTGGAAAAAGAGCCGGGTTTTGAAGAAGTGAGGACCGGTGTGGAGCTGTGTGTGTAACAGTACACCCATCGTCTGCATAATGCCCTCAGCATGACGAGCCCCCCACCCCCCCCCAACTACCTTAAAAACACCTTTTATTTCTGCTTCCAGAGAAAATTTGGAGTCTTGTCTGACTTTTTTGCGGCTGCTTTGATAAGATCAGCAGAGAGTGAAGTGTGAACTCTTCAGGACCTTTCTTTATTTTTATTAGTTTTTATTTTTTTAGGAGATGGAGGTTTAGTGCTGCTAAATCTCACCTTAATATTTTTTCCCAATTGTTGTTGGGAGGTGAGTGGGGGTTGGTGGTGGTTGTGGTGGTGTTGGAAGTATGTAAGGGGTGGTGGTGCTGATTTCGGGAGTATGAAGGGTTGTTGGAGTTGGTAGTGTTTTGAAAGCATTGGTGTTGGTCATGTAGGCGGTGGTGTTGGTGGCAATGGAGTTGAGTCACTTCAGGGATGTTGGTGAGGGAGGTTATTGGGGTTAGAGGCATTTGTGTTGTCAATTTAGGGGCGTTTGGGTTTGAGGCACTGGTGTTGGGACAATATTCTTGGTGGAGGTTAATGGGATTGGATGCTTTGGTGTTGGGGTGGTAGTACTGGTGAAGATTGGTGTGGGTGGGTGATGGTTTTGGCCTGGTTTCAAGGTGGGGCTGGAGGTTGTTGGAGGCACTAGTGTGAGGTTGGTGGCATTGGAGGCTTTGGTTATTGGGGTGGTAGTGCTGGTGAAGACTGGTGTTGGAGTGGGCGGCTGGTGCATTGGTGTTGGTCATGTGGCATTGGGGGTTGGTTTTGAAGTGGAACTGTTGGTTGGAGATACTAGTGTGGAAGGTTGTTAGGATTGTAGGCTTTGCTGTTGGGGTGGTAGTGCTGGTGGAGATTGGTGTTGGTGTGGGTGGCTGGTGTATTGGTGTTGGTCATGTGGTATTAGGGGTTGGTTTTGGAGAAGGGGCTGGTGGAGTGAGATAGGAGGCACTGGTCTGGAAGACTGTTAGGATTGGAGGCTTTGGTGTTTGGGGTGGTAGAGGTGGTGAAGGAGGTCGTTTGTGGGGTTGGTGTGGTATGGTTGGGTTGTGTGGGATCCTTCTACCCTCATTTTATGGATGACTGTCACACAATCCTTAATAGCATGCAGGTACATGCATTGTATTTTATGATCATTGTTTTTCTATTATTGATATAGTATATAATAAAAATAAATTTATAAAAATAACTTTCTCAGCCATAAGGCATGTACGTTATGTCTGTCTGTATGTCTGTCTGTATGTCTGTCTGTATGTCTGTCTGTATGTATGTATGTCGCCACGGTGGTCCTGGGAATGACTCTGGAGGCTCGCTGCTCAGACAGAGGTGTATGTCATAATCAAAGGGATATTCTTTTCCTGCCTGAGGCTGTGGTCTGAGGGGAAACACTCACAGGCGTTAATTTGTTGGGCCAGGAAACATTAGTGGGAGAATGTGTTTGGACAGGGATCTGACCATTTTAGGTGGGCAACCTCAGGAGAAGTAGAGGAGGGGGGGGAAAAACAATATACTAGTGGCCTGATAGTACAGAAGCAGGCTTTATTTATGTGTTGGCAAACAGACTCTATATATATATATATATATATATATATGTGTGTGTGTGTGTGTGTGTGTATATATATATATATATATATAAGTTTTCTGTATGCGGTTTATTTCATGCCATCCTAAAAATACTGTAAACCTGATATGAGTAAACAGTCAATTATACTCTACAGCCCACGACAGTGTCTCTCAAACATCCAGGCCTGCCCTATTTGGCTTAAACACAGGTGTGCAAAGTGCAGTATCATCAGAGTTTAACTGAGGCATGATGGTGGAATGCCTCGACTGGGCTAATGCCTGGTGATCGTGCAGGCAACAACAATCATCAGTCTCCATGTCTCAACTCTCCAGGATGTTTCTTAAACCAATTCTGGGCAACCTGGGGCGTGACTGGCATGGCACATTGTCTTTCCATCCCATCGTTGTAGGGCTGGAAATGGTCAGCAAGCAGTGGAATGTATTCAATGACTGTCAATGGTGTCAATGAGGCAGACATAACCCCAGACCAGTGGACATGACCCCCATACCAGTACTAGTAATCTCACAAGCCCAGGTGAGGCACAGTGTCAGGTGTTGTGGTATTAATCGAGGCAGTCTGGTGAGTCTTCTGCTCTCGTTTCCTATGGAAGCTAAAGAGTGCTGCACTGAACTATGGGATATGCACATCCTGCCTGTTCGGGCAATGTGCCATGTTGGTCAGAGGGGTGAATGTAGTGTGTGTCCGAGTTTGGGCCGTGCCGGGCTGAGTTTGGGGGTTTGGGCCGTCCCGGGCTGAGTTTGGAGTTTTTGGAGTTGTGTGTGTGCGCGCCTGAGAAGGTAATCAAACCATGCGATGGTGGAGGAGCTGCGGTGTTAGCCACTACGCTATACCAACTTTTCAGGCAAAACCAGTTCTAAACAGAGTTCAGTCAGTGTGTGTTGGGCAGAGAGGTGAATGTTGTGTTGGTGTAAGGTGGTATGAATGCCTGGGTAGGGAACTGGAATACCCTGCCTGCTTT
>JAMWET010003911.1:117500-119916 GCA_024036415.1 Prochilodus magdalenae | reverse complement strand
TAAAATAATGATGCACCCTGCGGCGGTGTTTCAGCAGTGTGCTGTGCGCTGTAATCTGTGCCTCAAACAATTTTCATTTATAAAATGAGGAGATCTGAAACACCGTGCTGGCTGGTAGTGTTCATTCATGAACACTGAGCTGAACATTCTGATAGATATAAGATATTGATAAATGCTTATTAATAGAGTTTGTAGCCTCATTAAACTGTATCTCGAAAGTATGATAGAAGCTTTATCTCCTCTACAGGAGGCGCCGCTTCAGGTAGAGAGGTGTGCAATGAGAGGACCACCAGAACAGGTACATCTTATCCAGTTACTCCTTACACTACATTTACCTCCAGACTGAGAGAGCCTGATGATGGTTCACATTTCAACCGGAAACAAATCGTCTGTTTCTGATTTCTGAGTTCCTATATACTGCACTGTAAACACCCCACCATACAGTCATACGTAAAAGACACTGCTACTCAGCGTTACTATGGGTAAACCTGATTTGTCTAAGTAGAACTTAAGTTACATTTCCTTCTTACAGAACTGTGTCTAGTATATTTAATTTTAACAACATTAAAAAATTGTAGTGCCAAGAAGCTGCCAAATAAGTTTATTTTACTATATAATATGTGGGAACATAATCATGCTGAGATTACATATTCAAGTAATGATGTGTTGTTATGTGTATATATATATAGATCTATATGATATATATATAGTATATATATATATATATATATATATCGATATCCATATTAAATATTAACAGTTTTTGATTATTTTTGTAAATAAATATATTAAAACAGAAATGTTTATATAATAATAGTGGGGAAACAATATCTGAGATGTACAATTTCCCATATATTATAAAATACAACCAGCGCGGCATTGGCCCACTTTTTTGGCATCAATAATTAAAAAAAAAAAAAGTTTTAAATAAGTTTTAAATTCAAATTTGAAAATTATATAATTGGTGTTGTGTTATTCTCATACACTCCATGTAGGATTTATAGGTTTACAGCTAATATGAGTTTTTTAACACACTCACTTAACACGCTTCTTTAATTTTTGTTCCAGTTTCTAAAGTAGATTTGAAGTGATCACTCATTTGAGGCTAGAACTTCTAAAGAAGCATTCAGGAGTATTTGTCAGTTTGTGACCAAAATCTCACAAATAAGGATAATTTCATGGATTTATGAAAGGTTAATCTGTAAACAAGGGATGTAACTGAGCAAAGCCCCAGACTGCATTAGCCTGTAAATCCACCTCCGTTAAATACCAGTAAAAGCTTTTTTTCCCTCTGAGGTTATGTATATATCTCAGTAGATGGATGATGTTTTATTAACACAGGAACAAAAAACTGAGAAACCTGAATTATTACGCTGCCCATAAACATCCAGGAGAGGACCCCCAAAAAAGTCGCTGAAGAGTGAAGAAGGAACGAGCCTGAGACAAACATTGGGTTACTCTCATGCGAGAAGCTCCAAAGCCCCGCACCCCTGCTCACGATCGCTCAGCCCCCCCACCGCCCCTGCTAGTTTCCCCCATGAGATGATCCCTGAGTGAAGATTTTGACACACCTCATAATAACCAGGCTTGTTTTCTTCAGCTGTTTGATGCTTGTTGTTCTGCTGGGTTAGTTTTTTCTTCATTCAGGCTGAAGTTGCCTCAGACTTTTTGCACATGACTGTAAGCTTGTAAAGCAGTACAGATTCCCCGACATGTCGCTGATGACCAAATGGTAATTGTCTTTAACTGGGTGGATGTTTATTTTTCTATAGCAGATGTTTTTTTTATTACTGCAAGATGTAAAAACAGCGCATAAGTCCTTCTCTCCTGTGGAATCCATCATAATTCTTAAAGGAGCTCCTGCTGGTTTTAGTTTAGTTGCGACTGGTTAATACTTCCCATCGATAACACTTCTTTTTAAAAAATTACAGTAAAAACCCGTAATGAAGAATAAGAAGGAAGATTATAGAATCATTTTCTAGGATCATGTCTGTAGTATATCGTCGTGCGCTGTCCAAAAGAAAAACGGTATCTATCTCCAAAAAGGGTAACATTATAGGATGAGGCCAAAAACCTCCTTTCATTTTGAATGGAAGTCAGTGGGAATCCAGTGACGTCTTTCTAAGCAGTCTTTGGACGCACATTTCTGTTGGTCCTATTCTTCATGAAATCTCCATCAAAAACCACAGTGTAAAACAGGCAGCTCATGTGATCAAACCAAAGCAAAAATGGTAAAAATCAACAAAAATGGAGATACATGTTGTTTCTTTACGGACTTGCGACAGCGACGATATTCTAGTTGAGTGTCTGTGAACCTGAACTTATATTAGTACACATCAAACTATACCAAACACATACGCTATTTTTATTTGTTCATTTTATTGTCTATGTAACATATACAGCTCTGGAAAATTTC
>JAMWET010003911.1:62500-112500 GCA_024036415.1 Prochilodus magdalenae | reverse complement strand
ATATATGATCATTGGAACATTCAAACAGCTATATAAACATACGCTGCATTAGAGAAATGTCAGTATTGTCATTATTAAAATGGCTATAATCAAAATATTTGCCAACAAACACATGCATGTTTATTGTGAAAGTTTAAACTTTATTTCATTATTTAAAAAAATAAAATAAAACAATTTCACCATTAAAAACTCTGTGGGTCAGATTTGCTACACTGTAAAATGTGCATCCTAAAAATTTGTTACAGGTAATTGAATATGCTTTACTCAACTCAAAAATGACTTTGATTAAAAAAGAAGTTTCTTCAAAGTATTTTTTTTTAAGTTGAATAAATTTGCCTATAACAATAGGAAGCCATTTTCTTACAGTGTGAGTTGCACATGTTCTTAAAAATCTAGCAGCTAAAGCTCAGGTCTGAAAGTGGATTAGCATTTTTGTCTGTTTTTTTAAAGTATTTATTACACTTTGCACACGATCTTAACTACAGGAAGTAGGGTAGCATTGAGGGGATGTGGGTGTGAAGCCTGCCTTTAACATCTATTCTCTTTTCTCTCTATGTGAACTTCCTTCTGCTGGGTAAGTAAACATGTCTATGCTTCAGTGTACAAGGTGGTCAGTTCACAGTAATGAACCACCCTGAGATAAAAACTCTCCTGTCTGATTTTTGTGCCTCGACAGTGTCACACCCTAAAATGCATATTCATGAAGTGAGTGATAATATCTGAAGCTCAGTGCTGCCCCCATGTGCCTATGCCTGTGCTGATGCCACTGAAACTGAGGCTGAATGAGCAAACGTATTCAGACTTTGATTCTAATGACTGAATTCAGCTGCTTCACACTGCACAGGGCCTGGAGGATAGGGAAGCAGCCTTGTGACTGGAAGGTCACCGGTTTGACCCCTAAATAAACCAGATGTGACTAAAGTGCCCTCTAGTATGGCACCCAACAATCTATCTATCTATTTTTTTTTTTTTGGAGGGGGGAGTTGTACATATAGATATTAAATACATCAATACTTCTGAGGTGTTGCTGCTGTGCCAATAATGCCCAGACTGACCACAATGTGGTCAAGAGTGGTCCTATGGTCAGAAACAGACCACTGACAAGTGGTATACTGAGTGGCTAACCACAATACCATAGCAGAGGAGCTTCAGCCTGTAAATATACACCTACACAGTGGATCTATAAGGCAGATGGAGCTCGTGAAGTGAGCAGTATCCTGGGGGTGTGTGATATTTGTTCTGTCATTTTTTCCCAGCGTTCTATTTGGATTAGTGGCTGGAGGACTGTGATTGACCATACCACCAGTTTATCAGCTGGGGCATTAGCCTCTGTGTGTTAACTGTAAATAGACTTCTCTCTCATAAGTAAGGGGGGGTGGCCTGTTTTGTTTTGGTTTGTACCTTTTCACGTGTTTGTGGTAAGGAGGCTGAAATGTGTATTTTGTTTGGTTCGGTTTCAGCAGTGTTTCTCTCTAGTTCATTTTAGGTATTCGCTTGGCCCCCTGAAATGATCCTTTTCCCTTCTATAAGATCCACTGACTACTTGTCCAGTTTGAGGTTAGTTCCCTGTTACAAGATAATGCCTTTAGCTTAAAAAAGGTAACAGAAATAAATACTAATAGTGTGCCATACGTCCTGATCTTGTGGTGATACAGTCAGTTGGGCTGGCAGGGGCCTTTTTTTATGTACGTCGCTTGACAACTAGATGCAGGTGTCATAACATTTATTAACTAATTTTAGGAAAACATATATGAACATGTAGACACATAGTTTTCATGGCTAGTCAGTGTGTTTATATACCTAACTATATATACTGTATATATATATATATATATACATTGTGTCTTAGTGTGTGGTCCTGAAACAGAACTGTGTCACTCTCCATGGTGCTGAAAACCATCAAAAAAAACTGAATGTTAAAATTCTGTAATATTTTTTCTAATAAAAAGACAAAGATTTCCTTTATTACACTCTCTCTTATCTATGTAATTGACATTATCATGGGGCCCCTGGCTCATGGGATCCGACTTCTTGCATTACATTTGCTTACTGGGAGATGATATTACCACACTGAGCTTGTGCTAAAAGATCAGCGTTTGTGGATTCAATTTCCAATGTGGCATTCCACATCAAGGAAACCCTATTCCATCAGATTGTCCACAAAGACTAGAAAGCGTTGCCCAAGAAAAGTGTTGGTCCAAAGAGGAAAGTGATAACTGTAGTTCTGTCCTTCACCACAAGGGGGTATTTATCCTCCACACATTTTAGCTTATCAGCCAACATGCATGGAACTTCTATATCATAAGGAGGCCAGCTATAAAAATAATTTAATCACATGTAATCAATAAAACATAACAATCATACACATCAAAAATCATACATATGTATGTATAAAGCAATACACCAAACAGGCTGCCTTGGGAGAATAAGGGTCAGTCTGCATTGTGATGGTATTTGGTATTTAATAGGAAACCTTGTTTTACCTAATAAAGAAATGAATATACAAGAACTTCCTCAGTCCCTGTAGACAGGTAGACAGAAACTGAACATCTGTGCAGGCATCTAGGAGAATCCAGTCCCTTCCAGAAGCCAGTTTCCAGAAATCAGTAATACCCTT
Source organism: Prochilodus magdalenae (assembly GCA_024036415.1). Taxonomy (NCBI): domain Eukaryota; kingdom Metazoa; phylum Chordata; class Actinopteri; order Characiformes; family Prochilodontidae; genus Prochilodus; species Prochilodus magdalenae. The sequence continues at coordinate 109,883 of JAMWET010003911.1, read as the reverse complement.
TCTCCTGTTATGGTGCTGAATCATGATTTGAACTACTAGGTGCTTTTATAGGTCCCTGCTCTTCTGTTGACCTGTATCACACAAGTAGGGGCTGGTCCTGAGTTTATTGTGTCAGCCTCCGGTGCAGCCCCTCATTTGCATGGGAGTTTACCAAGAAAAAGGTGAGGACTCCAGCGAAGAGTTTGAGGCACAGCGACAGCTGACGGTGTGGTTTACTGGCTGGAGGCTTGCACTACAGGGATCTCTTCAAGCTATGGACAGCTATGGTGTTAAGAAGGTCCCTACTGGTCTATCGTGAAGGTGGTTGGTGGTGACAGGGAGTCAGCTGGCACTGGACAGGCCATACAGATGTGGATATGGCAGTTTGGCTTTTTCCTGGAACCAAGGATGTGTGGATGATGTGGATGGGCCTCCTGCCAGAAACTGGGGTCAACATTTCATTGTGCCTGAGACCGGAGACAGTTTCTCTCACAGGTGACAGACATGTGTAGCTCTGTCTTGGCTTTCCCGCAGTCATCTACAGAGGGTGATTGGTCTACAAGTCTGTCTGGTGCCTTCCGACCTGAGGATGTAATTGTTCACAATGGAGGGGAACAGGCGGGAACAAGCCATGCCTGGAGGCTAAGAGGGACTATAAGGTGGAGAAGAGTTTGGGAGTGATGGTTGACCTCTATGGAGTCAACATGGTAAAGATACACAGTGTGTGGGAGGAGCCATGAAAAGATGGAGCCCCGGTTATGCTGGTTGCTAATGGACAGTGTTCTGGATTGGACTGGATTTTAGGAATTGGTTCATGGATCATTGGAATGAACCCTCATTAGAAGCATGAGAGGCTATGGATATTGCTGGGGTGAAGGGTGTAGCCCTGAATGTATAGACTCATGGACACTGTAAAGTTGGAGTCTAGTTCAGTAAGCTGCTGGGGAATTTGGGCTTTGGTGTTGAGCAGGTCTGTTCTTGGTAGATACTGTTCTAGCAGCATCACTAGATGTAGCATGGATCTGGAAAATCAACACTGTATTGTGTCACTGTGGAGGCATAACCATAACCTGCAGAGGAAACAATGGCAATACCAGCCAGTCAATCATCATGATGGACAAATATGAAACACCATATGAAACAACACATTTGGCATATATAGTGGTCATCTACTTGAAAATCTAGAATCTCGATTATCCTTTTATTGGAACATGGAAATAAACTGTAAGTTTTAGAAGCTTGGGGATTTAAAAAAAAATTAAAATGAAAGTTAAATTAAGTTAAAATAAATATTTTATTTTTTTTTTTTTTTTTCAGTATTCAACTTTGTTATTATATATAACCTGATCTGTTTAAAATGTATATATAAAATGTATGTATATATATATAGTTTCATTGTCCAACCCCTGTATATATATATTGATGATGTTGAAAATATAGGCTATAAGATAAGATGCTTTTAATGTAATACATTTGTCCAGCTTCTGTAGCCCAAAGTGTCTATATAAACATGCTAGGTGAACTATGGCAGATATAGCTGAGCTTCCTGTGGAAACTTTGATGAGTGAGAGAGGAGCTGTTTTTCTGAGATAGTGGTCAAAGTGGTCTATGGAGACGAAGCAGTGAAACTTGAGCAGTAGGTGAAGGAGCTTGGTATGGATGACCGCCGAGCTGCAAAAACCACCAACAGCCTAAACAACAGCCACAAGCGCCCACTGACACGTCAAAGTCTGGGTTTCACAAACACACACAAACAAGCCCAGACAGTTCCACCACCCTTCTAAACTCAATAACCACATACTCTAATCATCTTTCTCTTTTATATACCATAATTACTGAATCTTAGAAATCATACACATTAAGAATGATCCAATAGACATACAGTGTATGAGTTACCCCACATTAATTTTATACAGAGTTCATTAAGGTTATTTAAAGCAGGCAGGATATTATTCATATTAGCATTAATGTTAACCATTACAGAGTTAGCATAGAGAGGTAGATCTATGTAAATGTAGAGATTGTGTGAGCAAAGCGGTGCATCTATAGACTGTTACAGTAATATGAAACAAGCAAAAAAGACTATTACATCATTAACAATAATAATAATAATAATAATAATAATAATAATAATAATAATAATAATATTTGGCATTATAACACAAAAACACTCCGAGGTGGTGAGTCCATTGTACTGAGAACATGAGCAGCTACTTAACTACATTTGCAACTAAATACACTCGACATATGAATATTCATTTATTAATGTGTTTAAATTTAGGTCTGTAAATTTCTGTATATTTGTATATTTAAAATGTTCAAATGCTCTCGTAATGGAGTCAAAGTTAAATAATTTTTTTTATTTATAACTTGTAATCATAAAACAGGACAATCAAAAAACAACAACAAGCCCGCCAAAAACAACGAAACAAAAAAAATAACAAGGGGAAAGAAAGACCGCACTAACCCAACCTCATCCTACCCCCATCACCAGACAGCTTGCAAGCATAAGCAGCATAAACCCTGCAACCAAATGCAAAGATCACAGCACCCAGGAGATGAAGACAGGAAGTGGGAGGAGATTGAGAGAAGAGACAGGACATTGGTAACAGTCACATGGTGATCTAGGAGGAGCCTCAGTGAGGACAGATCAAACCGGACCTGCAACATCCACCAACATTTACGTGCCTTATGACTGAGATATTCTGAACCGGAGCCTCAAACACTCTTCTAAAGATCAGATTCACCATCTTTACTTTATCTACAGGTTTCTACACGCTGTAGCTCACAGAGGAGCACAGAGGAGCACAGAGGAGCACAGTGGTGTACAGTAACTCAGTAAAGGTAACTGGTTACTGTACGGTAGGTAGTGTGTTGGTGTGTCTGTACTGAAGTGTTTCCACTCTGGGGGTCTTTTTACATCAACTCCAGGACATTTATAATATCTCACTGTTTCTGCCACTACATGGCCATTACACACACCATGGCCAAATCTGACCTTGTGTCTTATGTGAGCATATAAACGGAACATGTCCAAATGAAAGAAGAGTGAAGTGAGTCCACCAATCAGGGTACAGCGATTACTTTGTTCTGAGCTTGTTTTGACCTGTTGGACAGAGCCTGGTTCTAGCTAATGGAACCTGTTTTCCTTCAGCATATGTGCTTATGGTCATTTGAATAGACATTAGTGTCAGACTAATGAATGATGGCTTCTATTAAAGACTGAGGACTGAGAGACACATGAAGGTATATACTTTAGTACTGTTACTCTCCATACTTAAGTACATCTGAAGGTACATACTTTAGTACTGTTACTCCAGTGAAGGTCTAAAGGGAGGAACTTCTACTGACACCAGGGGATATTTTACCTCGGGTGTCTCTACTTTAACTCAACTACATGGTTTGTGTACTTTGTCCACCACTGAGTGTAATTGGGCAAGGATTATGGGGGATAAAAGCTGATTGTGATAAATGGCTGTACAGTAGTAGGACACCTAAAACTCAAAGGCTTCAATTTCAGTATGGCTTATATGACTCACTGTTACCGTCTGGTTGCAGTAATCGACCAACTCTATCACTCTCAGAACATTATACCTATTTGGATGTCCCAAACTACTCAGATCTCCAATCCAGGAAACAGAACCGTCTGATCTGAGTTTATGTCTGACTGAAGCCTCTCACTTCAGAGTACACGCTGTCCTGAGGCCTTCCTCTCTTCTTCTTCTTCTTCCCTCGTTTGTTACTCCTCTCAGAGAAGTGCAAAGCAGCGTAATTCAGCTCCATAGCCTCGTGACCCTGTAGTGAAACGGACATTCCTGTTACACTGTGATCAGTTATGTGAAGTTATGCAGGTGAAGATTGTAGAGCTGGTTTGGCATAGCCATTCTTGTGCTCAAATAGACTGAACACTCGTCCCTGAACAGCGGAGTAGAATAAGTGCCTCCTGGTTCGTATGTACGGTATAATACTTGGGTTTGTATGTGGTCATCCCTCTAGATCTGTTTCAGCGAGACTTCAGTAATACATCTTGGCTCGACAAGCACTTCACTGTAGAGCATGACCTTACGACCTTTAATAGAGTACCAACAACTGTAGCCATGCAATACTTTGTTTGATGTGGTCATTTTCAACAACAACCACCAACAATATAATAAACCAAATTGATTTTTTAAAATAACTGTGTTTAAATGTAAAACAGAGTATCTGTGGTCTTAGCAGAGTTCATAGAGACTAGGCTGCATGTCAGGAACATATTTCGAAGCTTGGTGTTTAGGGGACGATAAGGGGAGTAGTGGGGACAAAACCCTCAGCACTGCTTTTAGCTTCTCTAAAATATTATCAGACTGTCTTGCTTGCAAAGATTTCTTGCAATATGCTGTAATATACAAATTGTATTATTTATGTTCATGTAGCCCTTCTACTATAAGGCTGGTCATAGTCGAGTTGGGAATTTAGAACTCTCGAGCAATTGTGTTTGCACACAGAGGAATTCGATCTCTGGATTTAACTGGTCTGTGCAGTGAAACACCCACATAGCTACACACACTAGTGAAGACTGACTCTAGGTAGCAGTAGTATACTTGCACAGCACAGTGGATACCCCTGTGGATACTTGCCCAGTGAAGTGGGAGGTTTGATGCCTTGCTTAAGGACACTTCAGTCCCATTCTATCTGTTCAAGGGGATGGACACGGCGTCTTTCTGAGCACAAGCCTGATTCCCTAACCTCCTGCCCAGACTGGCCCCACCACAGCATGACTAATGAAGAGGTTACTTCAGAGCAGCTCCAAGTGAACTGCTATTCAAGAAGAAATATGTTTACTAATTTGAAATACACCAGTTAGTGCAGTAGATGATGGGGTGTGGTAATATTAAAATGAAGCACTTGTTCTTAATCATTATGGATTAGTTTTATGTAGCTGTGTAAATACTTAACATTTCAAGCTACAGCAGGTAAGGTTATTATTAAAGATCAGTATTAGAGGACTAATTAATTATTAACAAAATACAATTAATACAAGCAATAACAAAAATAATCCACATTTTTTTACCCATTTAAATAGTATCATATATTTACATATAGTAACATATGTTTATGCATAAGCAACAATTATACAGTAATATACTATACTATACTATACTAATATACTATACTATATATATATATATATATATATATATATATAATAGTGACACATACCTGGTCTTGTAGCTCGTCTGCTCTTGAGAGATCATGCGTGTCAGGGTGAGGCTTATTGCCTTGACATGCACAGAGAAACAGAACATCAGAATCCCTCGGAATAAAAGACAGAAGTAAAAAACTCTTCCCTCGATCAGCTCACCTCCACAGCAGTCACAGGGTCTCTCCTTCATACAACAGCAGCACAGAGCGATACTCCATACAGCACACAGACCCAGCGCCAGTCCCATCACAACAAGCAGAACTGAAGGGTGAGACATAGAATCGTCTAGGGCAGAGGGATCAGACATCATTACACACTTTAGATTCTACCGTTCTTGAAGCTTGGATCAGTGTAGAACATCAGTGTAGAAGTGTGCAAAATCAGAAACAGTTTATTATTTAGGACGATTTAATTTCCATTCAAAACAGACATGAATTACAAGTTATTACTTTTATGTGTCGAGAGAAACAATCAGAAAGCATGCTTTTAACCGAAAACAGCACTGACGCCTCCATAGCTAAACACTAGTGCTAAAGTACAATATCATATATATTAGATCTTTACTGTGTCGACTCTTTATCCTTATTACAGCTTCTGTTCTTTTCAGTAGACTCATTTTCAGTTTGTACAGTGATATTAGATTAATAAGCTGTAAGAACATTAATGATGCTGTAACAACAAAACTGCATCTCCAAAACAGGAACTTTACAGAAACAGAACAAAATCTAAGATAACTTGTAAACTAAGGAAGTTAATATAACAAGATGTTCCCCAAATGATTCTGGAGCATGTCTATCGGTCTCTTCATCATGAAATTTTAAGGCAAGGTAAATAGTAACTGGACTTCTATTCAAAATAAAGAAAAAATTTGCTTTTCTTATTGGGGAAATTCTTGAACAGCTACACATCCTTTCAGACCTCCATAGCGTTAAGGTGTCCATACATTTGGGAAGCATGGACAGAAACACCTGTGGATGTTGTCATATCTAAGGCAAGATTAGAGCTTGATGTTCATCTCTCTCTAAGAAATAACAGCTTTGAAGGGGTGTTTATTTGATTGTGGCCGTGTTGGTGGTTTACCAGGTCTTGTACAGTTGCTAGATTGACCCAGTTTCTCTGTGAAATGGAAATGGAACTTCTAGAAATGGAAACTTCTATTTCCTCAGGTTTATTTATTTGACCTTCTTCTTCGTTAAGCATGAGACAGTCTTATATGTAACCTCCTTAGAAATATCTACTAGAAAATTAATCACAGTATGTAAATGAGTGGTTGTCTTTGGGTGGTTGTCTTTGGGTTTTGTACTTTTGGATAGTACAGTACCAGTTAAAAGTTTAGACGAACCCCAATGAAATGGAAGATGTTGGTTTTAAAGACTCTACAGTCGTACACTGAACAGCTCCAACTGATGAGAGTCTGAACCAGTCCATATCCTGATACACCACATCTACTCCTGATGTACACAGTATGATACTCCTCCATATCTCCACCTCTAATATATATTTAGTGGTGTAAAAACTTTGATCTCTTTTTCTGCACAGTGTAAAAGCTCTAGTTCTCCTTTCAGGTTAGTGAATATTCATGATGGACCGACCAATAGAATCGCTCCAAACCTGCTTAGTAATAAACCTTGTTCTATTAGCTCCACTGCAGGTTAAGAAAGCTGGTTACTCCTCCTGTAAAGCTCCATTCTGGAGGGTTTTAAGGTGGACTGTATAATTCCATGATTGGTATTTTATGGTTTGATGTCTTCACTTTTATTCTACAGGAATAAAAGATTAAGATAAACTTCTAGGAGAACTTTCTATGAGTAACCGAGTCTAAACTTTTGGACTGGTAACTTAGGTAGAGTTCATTGCAGTTCATTTGAACCAAAAAACTGATGGAACAATCAGCATCTGAGTTTGAAAAATGCTCATATGTATTGTCACCTACCTATCCCCACAGTCAATCCATTTCCAACACTGATCCTTCCACAGGTGGCCACAGCGCAGTAGTAAGTTCCAGCATCAGAGAAACTGAACTTCTTCTTGGAGAAGTTGTACACAGAGCAGTGTGTAGAAGAGCTGCTCTCACACTGACGGCTGCTGCTGTTCTGATGAGTGTAAATGATCTCAGGAAAGGATTGTCCTGCAGCAGCTCTGAACCAGAGCACTCGGAGATCTGCTGCTCTGATCTCAGAGAGGACCGTGCACTGCAGAGTCACCGACTCTCCTGGAGAAACTGATCCCTGTGATGGAGTCAGACGGACTGATATGTTTAACTGAGGATGATCTGGTCAGAAAAATAGGAAGGGATTTACATTATATAGATTATATGTTTATTATCAATAGATATTCATAAACTGTATTCTGAAATGATTTGACATTACAAAGCAGCCAAACTAAGCTGATAATATCTGGGAAGATAAGCAGAAAATTGGCATCGCTTATTTGTTTCATTGTTTTAATGCATTATATCTGTATAATTTGGACTGAATTTTTTTACAGGGTACTGTCGATAACTGGTGTAATGATAACAACAACAATATAATTTCCATATTTAAAGATACAGTTTAGATAAGATAAGATAAGATAAACTCCTTTTAATGGTCAGAACCAGCTGGCAGGTCCACAACCTTCATTTCGTAAGAAAACCTCATTGATTTCACACTGTACTATAAGCAAATATTGAATAATAAGACTTATAATGACTATAAGGTGTCACATGATATGCAGTTACCTGTAACAGATAAGAAGGTTCCATTGGAAAACTGAATCATCTTCATTACAGATATTCCACAGTAGTACATCCCTTCATCATCCTTTGTGGGGTGTGGTATAGTCAGACTAATGCTGTTCTCCATTCTCTCTAGTTTAAAGCCCGAGTTTTGGAAACGTGTAGAAAGTATGGCTTCCATAAACGCCCCCTTGATCCCCACCTCCTGAGGCATTTGTCCCAATGGCTGTTTGTACCAAAACACATCTTCCTTACTCTGAGGGTCAGCCAGTGTGCACTGAAGGATCACAGCTTCGCCAGGCTTGGTGGAGACAAATGACTGTCTCTGGTAAATATCCACGGCTCCTGCAGCGTCTATGAAAGGATTATTATTGAGGCAGTCTTAAATAAAACTATCAGTGATTTAATGAATATTGAATTTGGCTATATATTAAAATACCAATAAAACTTACATATTTCATAGACAGACCAAATTAGGATCCAGGCTGAAGCCATCCTCATGACAGAAATGGCATTGAAAGGAAGAGACTGATTGACCAGGTAGCTTTTGTCTGCTGGGCCTACATCATTCTCTCCTCATTGGCTGACACGGGTCATGGGTTACAGTGAAAATCTTTTCCATTCACTTGTTTTGTTACCTAATTTGGCCACCAGAAGCCCCCCGACTTCCTTCCAGTTCTCACCACTGGTGGAGAGAGTGTAAAAATACATACAAGTGTCAAAATCTGACACAAAACATAAAGACCCGAGCAAAACAAGAAGCTAAGTTCATTTTAACGATTGAAAACAATTTTTATGTTTTATCGTAGAAGTTCTCTAATCTTGGATCAGCTTAAATTCTTAAATTACTGCAACTATAATATTTAATATATTTAAATCTCCAAATTGTAGCCAATTTAAGTTGGAATTGTTAAATAGCTGACAGACTCAATCTCCTTTGAAATGCTCTAACAGGAACCAGGACTCTTGAAACTCCCAATCACAAAGACTTTCTTGTTCTAAATGAAGTAATACAGTCATATAGTACAAAAATAAATACCTCAGTTAACATTAAGGACAACTTTCAAACAAACAAAGATAAGAACAACATAGAGGTTAAAATAAGATAAAATAACACACACACACACACACAACACATTCACACCCCTGTAGGTTTTTTTTTTTTTGTGTGTGTGTGTATTGGAAGAACACAAAATGATAAAATTTCAACCAAAAATGTGCCGGACAAAATGATTGGCACCCTTAACTTAATATTTGGTTACACACTCTTTGGAAAAAATAACATAAATCAATTGCTTCTTTTCTGGACCACCCTTCTATTGTAAACTGCTCAGGGTCTTTGAAGGGTCCCTTCTCCAAACATCAGTTTTAAGATTTCTCCACAGGTGTTGAATTGGCTTTAGATCCAGACTCATTGCTAAACCACTTCAGAACTATGTGCTTTGTTTCCGTCCATTTCTGGGGGCTTTTTGAAGTATGTTTGGGGTGACTGTCCTGCTGGAAGAACCATGACCTGGGACGCAAACCCAGCCTTCTGACACTGGGCCCTACATTGTGGCCCAAAATCCTTTGGTATTCTTCAGATTTCATGACGCCTTACACACAGTCAAGGCACCCAGTGCCAGAGGCTGTCAAACATCCCCAGAACATCTTTGAACCTGCACCATATTTGACTGTAGGGGCTGTTCTTGTGTTTGAAGGCCTCATTCTGTTTTTCAGTAAACAGTGGAAGGATGTGCTTTACATAAAAGCTCTATCTTGGTCTATCATGTCCACAAGATGTATTCCCAGAAGGATTTCGGCTTACGTACATTTTATCTAGCTTTGTAATGTCTCTGTGTCAGGAGTGGGGTCCTCCTGGGTCTCCTGCCTTAGCATTTCATTTTATTCAGATGTGGATGGATAGTTTGCTCTGACACTGATGCACCCTGAGCCTGCAGGACATCTTGAATTTCTTTGGAACTTCTTTGGGCTGCTTATCCACCATCTGGACGATCCTGCGCTGCTCATCCAGGGAGATTAGCTACAGTGCCATGGGTTGTACACTTCTTGATTACATTGCGCACCTCTGGAGATCTCTCCTCCTCACTCTGTTCTCCATGCTTGTGGAACACACAGACACACAAAGCAAAGACTGAGTCAACTTCTCTAATTTTTATCTGTGGGATTTTTATATTGTCCACACCTGTTACCTGCCACAGGTGAGTTTGAATGAACATCACAGAAACAAAGTTATTTACCCACAATTTTGAAAAGGTGCCAATAATTTTTATCTGGCCTATTTTTGGAGCTTTGTGTGAAATTATGTCGACTTTGTCTTTTGTTTTGTTTTTTGTGTTGTTCTAATACACACACAGGAAATAAACATGTGTATAACAAAACACAAGTAAATGCAATAGTTTTCTGGGAGAAATACTTTCTGGAAAGATTGCAAGGGTGCCAACACTTTTGGCCTTGACTGTATATATCATCTCTTAGATTATCCTTGTCTAATATATTGTACATATCAGAGAATTTCTACACAGAACCCTCATTTCTTTTTACAGTCAGTAATTTGTGTATAGTTATTAATCTCACGGCATTAGACACGAATAGAGACAGAGTCCCAGCTGGTCCACTGTTCCAGCTAGCACACGTGTCACAGGGTCCTCGCTCCACAGCAGCAGATCAGACAACGTGTCCCACCCAAGAGATCCATCAGATGTGTATAACTTTGTGTTTTCAGCTGGCAGCTATCCCAACGGGGAACAAAGGCCATGATGCCAGGGACTCTCTTCCTCGGAGCTGACCATCCCTGTTCCCTGACTGATAGCCCAGTGAGGAATAGTCACCAAAGCTGGACATTTTTGAAACATTGGTGAAGACAGGCGGCACAAAATAATGTTAATTAAAAGATATTTTTACTATTTTTAAAATAGCAATTATTATTATTATTATTATTATTATTATTATTATTATTATTATTGTGACACTTTATTATAATGACTAATTATAATCAAGGAAGCTGGGGCAGGTCTGATATTAAAAAACAAAAACCCTTGTGACCTCCCCCAGCGAATGAGCTTCATCTCTTAAGCTCAGTATGCTAATGCAGTGTGGTGCTTTGATCAGAAGGTTCCTTTTCAAGTTCAGCAAATAAGCAAAGCGTCTTATGATGATGGCTCCAGCCCAGATTCTCATTCTATCTCTCTACATAATATGTAAGTTATGAACTCTATATAAAACTCTGATGTTGAATTGTAATCAGATTCTGGACTTACTTAACCTCTGCTGCTATAACGCCATGTTTACTTACCGCTTCTAACTGACTTCATGTGATTTCTTAGGTGCTGCTGCAGCTGAAGATCTTAAGGAGGAATCGTTTATCTCAGTGAACGCTGGAGAAAATGTTACTCTGCTCTGTAAAGTTGAAAAGCCGGGATCAGCCGTTAAGGCTTGGTACAAACAGTCACTGTGGCAGAAACCTAAAGAAGTGGCATCAAAGTTAGACAACAAGAATCCCGTTATACCTGATTCCAAATTCAGTCTAAATGGAGAATTTTCTCTGAGCATTAAGGAAACTTCCGAAGATGATGAAGGAATGTACTTCTGTGGAAAGAGTGATGGGAAAACATTTACATTTTCTAATATCATATTCTTAACTGTGACAGGTAATCACATTACTGCCTTTAACACACACGCTAATTCAAAGCATATAATTATATCTTATTATATTGTTATTATCATGTTATTTTGCATTTGTTACTGTGTGTTTGGATTCTGCTTATGCGTTATGCAATTAAACATTGGGTTAATGACTTAAATAATTAATATAATACCATGCTTAACCATGATACAGATGAAGACAGGATGTGTTTATTAAATTGACCAGGTCGTCTTCAGTTCAACATATCAGTGCACCAGACTCCAGTACAGGGGCCAGTTTCTCCAGGAGAGCCGGTGACTCTGCAGTGCACGGTCCTCTCTGACCTCAGAGCAGCAGATCTCCGAGTGCTCTGGTTCAGAGCTGCTGCAGGACAATCCTTTCCTGAGATCATTCACACTCATCAGAACAGCAGCAGCCGTCAGTGTGAGATCAGCTCTTCTACACACAGCTCTGTGTACAACTTCTCCAGGAACATCCTCAACCACCACCATACTGGAACCTACTACTGCGCTGTGGCTGCTTGTGGGAGGATTACCATCGGTGATGGAGGTTCAGTACACTTCGGCAAGCAATTTTTAATACAAATTTTTAATAGAAAATGTAATAATTTTTTAGTTCTACATAAAAATGAATTCTATGACACTTGTAATAGTACTTAACAACAAATCAAATGTACTAAAGAAAACATTGATAAGCAATAATTAAAAATAAAAGCTATTTTGCTTATTTGTCTTAGCTTGACAAATTAATTTAATACATTTTAATTAATGAACTAATATGCTTGTTTTTTTCTTATTTATTTATTTCAGGGAGGCCTGTGGACCCCGTTGTGATCGTTCTGGTAGTAGCTTTAGGAGTGTGTATGGGTGTGATTCCTGTTCAAACCTATATAATATGGAAAAGAAGAAACGGTGGAGACTGTGGTGGTGAGCGAAGGCTTCTATGATCCTTTCTTTAAATTAGTCACCGTATTCAGCTACTGGAAAGTGTATATCCCAATAAAAGGTTAAATAAATAAATAACGAGCACACACTGGACAACAGTATGCCAGTATGTGTGTGAAAAAAGTGGTCTAGGTGGGCTCTAATCCTTGTACAGATCAGTGATATATGTTGGAAGCTCAGCTAATAGGAGTTTTCAGCTGGTTCTTACTATCTATCTATCTATCTTTCTATCTATCTATCTATCTATCTATCTATCTATCTATCTATCTATCTATCTATCTATCTATCTATCTATCTATCTATCTATCTATCTGTCTGTCTGTCTGTCTGTCTGTCTGTCTTTGTTTTTTAAATCTCTTGCACAAGAACTTTCAGTTTTGGAGCCTAATAGCTAGCTAGAGTAAATATCATAACACCATTAAATGTAGAGGAATAACATTTTTGAAATATTATTTATTTAGTATACAAATGCTATACATATAATATACATTCTTAGCTTTATTGTTTATTACAATAGATGTTTGTACAGCCGAACTGTAGTAATACTTATAGGGATTCCTTTCAGAAAGGCTACATGCCACATAAGCTTGTCATGAACTCTGACATAACCCAACACAGATGTTTATAAATGCTTATAAAAGCTACTTTAGATAACTTTGAACTAATTTGGCCAATCTAAGCTTCATAATGAATGAGGCCTTTTGTAATAATCATTTGTGTACATTTGTGTAGTTCTCTATAGCAGTCTTCATGCCATGTTTATGCAGGTGTCATGTGACTTGAACAGCACAGAGTGTTACCCTAACTGAAAATGGAAGTGTAGTAAGTTTGTCTGATCCAAACCTGATACTGCTCATTTATTTCCACCACAGTGAGAAAACAACAAGACCCAGCAGCAGAGGACAGAACCCGTCAGGTACTGCGTGTGTTCTGGAATGACTTTAGGAGATTTGCTATAAGGCACTGACACTGTTTAACATTCATACAGAACTTACTTATCCTCCCGTGTCCATTCCCGCAGGACCACACTGCGGAGAATCTGAGTTACGCTGCCATCCATTTCAAAGAGAAGCAACCCAAAGCTGGAAGAAGGATGAGGGAACAGCCTGAAGATGTTGTGTACTCTCACGTAAGAAGCTCTAATGCCAAAGCTCATCGCTCACATCGCTAGCTCTCTTTATTTAGTGAGCGGTACTGAAGTCTGGGGACCTTTTTACTTTACTGGATATTCGGTTCTGCGTGTGATCTTCAGGTTAGGTTTGAAATCTGAATGTTATTATTTTTCATAGATGTTTGATTGTATATGTGTTGGTCATTTTTTCCTGATAGTTGCTGGGACGTAAAGTCAAATTCTATATGTTGATTAGGTTCACTGTTTTCCTTGTTGTAAGTTTGAGCCCCCTCACCAGACAAAAACTAGTCCCCCTGTGGTTGAAAGGTACCTAAAGGTTTAGGTTTCTGTATATAGGCCACATTAATGTTCAGTTACTTCTGTAACAATGAATTGCACGGTTGGTCCAGATTTGGTGGATGTATCAGCTTTTAAACTTAGTAAGTAAGTAACCAGGTTAATCTGAAACAGGAAGTTAATCTATTATTAAACAGTAAGTTACTTTTAATGTTTACTACACTGTGTAATCTGTGTTTTACATTTATTAACTTAATATTGGAATTGTAGTAAAAGAAACATTTCAGATTAAACTGGTTCCAAACCTTTTTGAAAACTGCGTAATTTTTTACAATTATTTTACAATGTATAAGGATAATGCATTATTTTTTATTTATTTATTTTGGGGCATTTCTGTTGGTCTGTTCAAATTAAAATTTGTACGCAATGTAAAGAGCAGCTACCATATTTAACTTATGCAAAAACAAAAAAACATGAACTGACAAAATTGGATGCATGACTTCTTATTTTTTTATTGATCTATGTTTAAATAATCAAAAAACAAATCTCATGAATTATAAATGTTTTCTCCAAAATTTTGACGTTGGTCACAGGGCCAAGGGTAGGGTTAGTAAAGGAGGTGAAGTTCATAATTCGTTGCATGCAACAACGTAAATTGTAGTATCCTAAGTGCTTCGTTATTTGTCATTTGCAGAACATGTCAAGGCATTCATACATTGAAATGCATCTGGTGATGCCCAGGTAATCAATCGACAGCAGGGTAGTTTTAATATACTTAAGTATACCATTTTTATATATTAAATAAGATACACATATAAAATATACACAAAATATACAAAAATATATATAACTAAAATTTTTTGGAAAAAATCTTAAAAAAAAAAAACAGGCGTGTCATATGTAAGGAACAGTTTACTATGTAGAAGTATATTAGGCAGAGGATAATCTGAGAGCGAAAAGAAAAAAAATTAAATTAAAATTATTAAAAGAATCTGGGCTGAGAGGACAGCTTCAGAAGTGACAGCTCCAAGGCTACGTCTCATCATGCATGTTATTTGGTCTCTTTCGTTAACAGAAGTTAAGTATGGGGACATTTTCAACGTTGTAGATAAGGTCCACATGGCCATATGGTTTCCGTGGTATATAAATATAGCCATATTAATATAGAGGCTGAAATGAAAAGAAATAGCTCTCATGGAATTATACAGTCCACCTTAAAAACTCCAAAATCGAAACTATATAGCAAAAATACAAAACTGTGGTACATCATGGTACACATGATGTACATATATATATATATATATATATAAACTATAACTATAAATTATATACTATGTATTGCTGGCACCTTGTTAAGATCCCCATCGGTACTGTGTGTAAACTGAAAGATGTCCAGTTTCAGTTCTGTACAGGAGCGATGCGAAAGCACTTGGTGATTAGAATCTTTCACACCTGTTGAACAGACGCAGAGAGTTCAGACTGATGGTGTCTGATAAGGCTGACCCTCCATGGAGCTGGGTTGTTATTTAGAGATCTGAATGAACCTGTATGAAGGTGTGACAGAGCCGGCAGTGTAGTCTGTGATTGTATCTGTGAGATGGGACATGGGGCATGAGTTCAGGCTGATGGTGCCTGATATAGAGCAGCGCTAATGGAAGAGTGGCTGTGATGTGAAGCTGTTTTTTAAACTGAATGTGTATTTAATGATAGTTTCCCTCTTCAGCTGCCTGGAACTGCTCTAGAAGTTTCCAGTTTTTGTGGAATTGAATAAAATCCAAAGAAAACTAATCAGAGAAAGAGTTTACATCCAATACAAAATAAATGATACACAAATAATGCAAAATTATTACCAAACATCTGAATGTTCTAGTAAATTGAGGTAAATTGTTAAATCTGTCTGTCTGTTTACTTTTAATTGTTTTACGTTATTAGGTCTAAATATTTGGTATATTATGTACACAGTGTAAAAGAGCTAAATTTACAGTTTAGTAGACTTTTTAATAAATTTATAAAAACTTCACTCTTCAATCTCTTTTTTCATTTCTACACTGACTGTACAAATATTCCCACATTCTCTTTATGGTCTGAATTCTGTTGTCCATGAACAAATGCATGTCAGCTCGCTGATGCATTCAGCAATGTGCCAAATCGTGAGTCTCTCGGAGCTGTGGCGAATGATTCATAAAATTATTTATGTATACTGAATTCAATTTTGATTTTAGCCTTTCACTGATTTACTAAACCTCTTGTGCAAACTGCTTAAACATTTTACAAAAGTTCTATATGAATTTAGACTTGTTGTTATTTTTACTCAACTGGAAATGTGAATAAGCTTTTAAAGCCTTAGCATCATATTTCTGCTATTAAGAAGTGAATTTTACATTTTTTAATACAATCTTAATTTTGTATTTTTTTTTAAATTGTCTGAAAATGTTATTGCTTTTGTCGTTTCTATGAAATAAACACAATGAAATAATTCAGTTTAATAAAAAAGTGAAAGGAATATTAAAAAATAAAAACTCACAATATTGAAATCACGAGTATTGAAATCTAGGTGATGGTGCATCAAGATCTATACATGTGTAAAATATATATGTACACACATATGTTAAACTGTTAAACTTAACTGTAAACTGTGAACAATTTGAATAATTCAATTTAAATAAATAAGTTAATTTAAAACACAGATCATTCATGTAATTACTTAATATTTTAAGTTAAAAACATTTGAACTAAAAGTTTTTACGTTAACTAGGTGACTTAACATTTTAAATTTAAATTAGATTTTTTTTACAGTGGGACAATTTACTATTTTAATAAAGCATGTCATTTGAGTGGGGTCCAATGTTTTAGTATACTACTCCTGTAAGTCAGGGCGACTACTGATAACAACGATCAAACAGTTTCACTTTGAAGACGTCCAGGAGACATCTGGTGTCCAATCAAGACTGTAAATCATTCTGACAGAAAGAACCATGTGACTTTTATCCAGCTAATGAGGTGTAACTCATGAACCCAGACAGCAAATACAGATTCAGCTCCTCTGTCAGTTATTTTCTTCTGTAGATGATGGCGCTACATGAGATTGGGATTATCATTTTATACATCTGTGAAATATGTAAGTACAGAAAGCTTCTCTGCTAAAAAGTTACAGTACATGTAAGTATTATTAATTATGCTTAAAGATCATCTGTGTCTTTATTACTCATTTAGTCTGAACTCCAATTTGTAGATTCTGTTCAAGCAGTGAGGAATTCAGAGCCGCTGGTCATCTCGGCTGAGCCTGGTCAAGCGGTCACTCTCAACTGCACGTTTGTAGACGACTCAAGTAGAGAAGTTAGGATGTGGTTCAAGCAAAGACTGGAGCATGCTGTACTGGAAGTAGCTTCGAAGTTAGAAGACAGGTCGGCTGTGAAGTCAGGTCAATTTAACACACCACGATTTAAAACCAGCAGAATTCCGAACGGCATTTCTCTCAGTATTGAAGGTGTTACTAAAGAGGATGAAGGGATGTACTTCTGTGGAGCGGTTGGAAAGAGAACCCTGGACTTCTCTACTGTTACATTCCTAGCTGTGACAGGTAATTCAGCAGGATCTAAAGCACACTGTGTAAACCTGCCTTCTCTGTGTTCCTAACACGGACAACCTCTTTTATAACAGGCCTTATAAATACATTATACACACTTAAACATGTATTACACAACATTAACCTCAAATACAGTGCTGTTATCATGCTATTATAAATATATTCTATAGATTAGATCTATCTATTAGTCATCACAGCTACGCATTAGACTCATGTTGGCCCACTGTTATGGTGTTATTATACAGTTATTGTAGTGTAATTACACTGTAATTACTAAATTCAAATTCTTACACCATCTTTATCATATTTTCCAGGCCAGATTGATATATCAGTCCTCCAGCCTCCATCAAAGGGGTCAGTTTCTCCAGGAGAGTCGGTGACTCTGCAGTGCACGGTCCTCTCTGAGATCAGAGCAGCAGATCTCCGAGTGCTCTGGTTCAGAGCTGCTGCAGGACAATCCTTTCCTGAGATCATTTACACTCATCAGAACAGCAGCAGCCGTCAGTGTGAGATCAGCTCTTCTACACACAGCTCTGTGTACAGCTTCTCCAGGAACATCCTCAACCACCACCATACTGGAACCTACTACTGCGCTGTGGCTGCTTGTGGGAGGATCATCTTTGGGAATGGAACAGCAGTAGAACTGAGTCGTAAGTGTATTTATTGTAGTTTATCTACACTCTGTTACCTTTCTATCTGATACAGTCATGTTCATAAAATCAACAAACAAAATGTCATTTGACTGGGGATGCCAAAATATTTGCATACAACTTGTTCAGTCATTGGCTGATGGTACTTTCCTATCGGCTGCGGACGCTGTGGTCTACTGGCTCTTGTTGTATTATACACTGATGTATTGGTATCATTTACAACAGTCTCGTAGGACAGTCACCCTCCTACCTACAAGCACCCTCATATTAAAATGTCCATAAAACAAAAAGATCTTTTACATTTTTTGTGCCACTGAAATTGATTTACTGAAAATTATACACAGACATATTTAATGTAACCTGCACCTGTTTTTGTTTTTTTATTGAGCATTTAAATCCAGCATCTGCCTGTTTCAGTAATGTGATTTTTAGTGTTGTTATATTATATTATTATTTCTCTAATGTAATTGCTGCAGTAGAACCAGGAAACTACATATTTTTAAAGGAACACATTAGAAATTAGTTAAGTTTTTTTATTTAGTCAGTTAAGCTCAAATTTCTACACTTCTAAAAGGTATATTCATGTTGAATTGGGATTTATTTACTCTAAACTGTATGAGAACATAGCTAGAGCTCTGTGTAAAAATAACTTATCATCACATTACGCATTATAATAAAGCTCAATAAACACAAATTTACATTATGTAACAGCATGCAAATGTTGAATTATTGCCCAAGTCACAACCCGTATGTTCTATATAGAATCAAATAACATATATATATATATATATATATATAGATCACAACTATTTTTGAAATTGTTAGTGAATTAAAAAAATATAAAAAAATTTAATTATGTGAAAAGAGCTTAATGCACAGTGAATAATCTATATTGAAATTGGTTGAAACTTTTTCGGGCTTTACATTAAAGTCTTTACACTCAGTTTTTTATGTATTATTACTAAAATAATATGTAATAAAGGCTCAGGCACAGCTACTATAGTTGGCGAGCCAAACTAAAGCTAGCCAGCCTGGGAAACTCCAATATCTTAACAAAAAATTCAACAAAAAATCTATAGAATTAATATTTCCTGATTATCATGCTACTACAGCATAAAAGTTTTTTTTTAATTCCATAATCACAATCTTGGGGCTTCCTAAAAACCTCTTACGGTGTTATACTGTCAGTTGTTCAGGACAAGCTCTTGGTTTAACTGGTTTACCCACAGCTGGTGAGCCTCTATCTTTGGTATTCTTAACCAACTACAGCCGCAGCACTGATCTGCCTCAGGGTGGTGCTGAGTTGGTCATTTCCATCCCAGTGACAGTAAGAGTCAGTTCACAGGAGGAATGAGTGAGATCTCAGGTAATGGGAGGAAGACCTACCACACTAGAAAAGAGCAGAAGCTGCTAAAAAAAAAAAAACATTCCCATTAAAGGAGCTGCACTGGAGCCCCAGTGATGAGTGAATAGCCAGCCAACACTGTAGTAGCCCCCCGAGATAAACCCCACTGAATGCCAGGGGTTATTCCACACACTGTATAAAACTATCCTTCACTCCTGATGACTGCCTCTCTTTTCTAGACCCTGTGTTTCACGAAGCTGTGCTAGTTGTAAGTGGTGCATTGGTTATGAGCTTACTCCTGAATATCATTCTGCTCCTGTGCGGGTGGAGGAGAGGGAGCTGCAGCGGTGAGTTTATTAAGCTAAAGAAAATGTTAGTCACTTTATTACCATAAATAAATTACTAACGTATTTCTCTCTCAATGGATTTAAAGGCAAAACATCTCAGTCTGTCAACTACATATATGAGATACTGCAAGACCAGGTACGTCACCATTAAAAATAATAATAATAATAACAATAATAATAGCTTCTATAGCACCTTTCATATACCCAAGGGCACTTTACAATCTCAAAAAAAAAAAAGAAATCTGAAAAAAGATATGTTTTTAAGTGAGTTTTAAAGATGGAAAGAGAGAGAGAAGTGCAAATAGATGAAGGTAAGGAGATCCAGAGTGGGGGGGCAGCAACACTAAACGACCTGTCACCTATAGAGGATAGGCTGAACCTAGGAACAGCCAGGAGACCAGAGTCAGAGGACCTTAGCTTACGAGATGGAGCATAAGGATGTAGTAGGGCTGGCAGACAGGTTGGTGCTAGTCCATGTAAGGCTTTAAAGGGGAGTAGCAGGATCTCACAGCGGATGCGTTCTGCAATTGGCAGCCAGTGTAGTTAAATAAGGATGGGGGGGACATGAGCAGACTTCTTGGTGTGGACTAAGACTCTGGCTGTAGAGTTTTGAATGTACTGCAGAGGGGGAAGGGTTTGGGAGGGTAAACCATGAAACAGAGCACAGCAATAATCTAACCCAGACGTAATGAAGGCATGAAGCAAAATCTCAGCGTCTTTAGAAGTAAGCAGAGGACGGAGTCTATATTGGTAGATGAATAAATGATGATGAAATGTTTTCAGCACTACAGTGCTATATTAATGTGTGGACTTACACCATAATAATAATTAATAACCAATCCTTTCTTTAATAAGGTTTGTATTTAATAATATTGTTGTAGTTTGATGAAACATTTGTAGCAACAGGAAAACCAGACCAAGAGTAGCATCAATTTTCATGTCTTATTTTTAGCCCAGTATAGAAGCTCTATTTCCCCATTCAGTTTATTGAATATTCATGATGAACAGACCAATAACACTGGCCCAAAACTGGCCCGAAAAAGGAGAATCTGAGTCTGAGTAGGCCAGTCTGAACTTTCGACTGGTAGTTTGTGTTAGCTTTGGCCTCCTGACACTTAGCCTACCCCGCTGCCTCTGCTTGTTGGACTACATTTGCACCTTGGTGTTGTTCCCACAACCACAGACTAAATACAAGAGGGTGAGATAAAGAGGCAGTGTGGTTTAACACATGCTCATATCAGTGCAGCCTTTTAGGGTTAGTGGCTCCACATATCATGCATATCATCAGTTGACACCCATATGCACTATATTTCCAAACATCTGTAGACACAGCACCTGGTCTTTCTCCTGAAATCAAGATGATCAACTGAACGTTAGATGCACACTAGAGGAAGGTACTGGATGGAGCTTCACCACTCTAGAGAAGCTCGTTAAACTGCCCCACTGACTGATGATGGGGGTTTTAGACCCCTCTAGACGACACATAGTAATAGGCATGATGCCCTTAGCCTCATCTGCAGCTGGTTCAGGGCATCCTATTTATGCCATTTTTTTTTATATATGCCATTTTCCATCTACCCCAGATGTAGTAGATCAGCCTGTTTGGTGTCCACATTTAGTTTACTCCGGGTATCTTAAGGAGAGGATGGGTTAACAGGGGATCCCCAAACTTTTGCATAGGGCTGTAGGTCTGGGGAGGATGTAACTATAAAAGACCAAAAATACTGATAATATTAATCACATTTATTAATAAAGCCTGCAGTTTTTTTATGCTGTCCCATGCTGTCCCTAATGGAAAAAAATAGAGGAGTATTCCTGATTATGTTAGAAGAGAGAGAGAACGTGTAAGGATATACATAAGGAGAGAGAGAGAGGAGGGATATACATAAAGAGAGAGAGAGGGCGAGAGAGAGAGAGAGAGAGAGAGAGAGAGAGAGAGAGAGACAGAGAGAGAGAGAGAGAGAGAGTCAGATAAAGAGAGAGAGAGAGAGAAAGAGTCAGACAAAGAGAGAGAATGAAGAAAGAGAAGGGAGAGAAAAAGAAATGCAGATAGAGAGAGTGACAAGAGAGAGAGAGAGAGAGAGAGAGAGAGAGAGAGAACCTTATTGAAACTCTAATTGGAGTTCTCCATTTCAAGCAGGATCTCATATGTTTATTTATTTGTTTGTTTGTTTGTTTGTTTGTTTGTTTGTTTGTTTGTTGTTTGAACAGGACTCGGATTCTTTCACCCGAGTGAGATTCCTCCCTTTGTCTGACCACAGACCAGTTCAGAAGATTAGACAGTGAGTCGCACTGAGTTAACTGTGCTGATGTGTCAGAGCTCTCTGGACCTTTAAATATAGTAACCCTTTCATTCTGTCTTTCTTTCTTTCTTTCTTTCTTTCTTTCTTTCTTTCTTTCTTCCTTTCCTCCTTTCTTTCTTTCCTTCTTTCTTTCTTTCTTTCTTTCTTCCTTTCTTTCTTTCTTTCTTTCTGTCTGAAAGCATATAGAACCATCTAAACAGGCTGTAAAAGAAATGTTAAATATGAACATGTGTTTTTCTTGTTGGATCTTTTTCATTATAAGATCATTGTGCAGAAGTATCTGAGATCCATTAGAATGTCTAGATGTGCGTTTCTGTAAGGTTTACTGTTAACGGCACTTTGAAAGTCATTTCTGTATTCTGTGCATCACACTGTCATGATCATAAACAGTCATTTTATAAATCATATTAAAGATTGTTTTTTAAAGTATTTATTCTGGTTTTATTGAGGCAAATATTTTATTAAATCTACACATTTAGTTAGATATGTATATATTATAGGTAATGGATCATATTGTATGGAGGACATATGCAACACAGTAGATAGTTGTCATGGTTTCCTCCTCCACTGCCCTGGACTCCACTTCCACTTGCATCATCTGAAGACATCACACCCACATGTCCCCAGCCATCCAATCAGCACTGCTCTAGGTCACCTGAGTTTTCGCCCAGCTGCATCTCCGTAGCCTCAGTATATATACCCCTCTCAGAAACTTTCTCATTTTGAAGCTTTGCCAGCCCTGGTTTGTATCTCTGAGCGGTTCTCCTCTGGTTATTCTGGCTCTGGCTTTTCTCCCCCCTTTGGTTTTGACCTCCTCTTTTTACTTATCCCTTGTCGTCTTTCTGTTTTGATCTTCTCTCTGGCTATCGACCTTTCTCTTGTTCCATGGACTATTCTCTTGCCTAGCCCTTCCACCTTGTTTGCCTTTTTTCAGCTTCAGCTTCAGATTCAGCTACATTTTCCACACATGGAACGAGACGTTCCCTCCACCTCCCATCTTTTCTCAATCGATGAATCCCAACACACAATCCATTTCCATGGTATCAATAATTAACTACCACCTTAAAAATTTTTTTTTTTTTTTTTTGGGATTTTATTTTTTTTTTTTTTTTTTTTTTTTTTTTTTTGTTTTTTTTTTGTTTTATGCAAATTAAGCTTATAACCTTTTGTGTGGGCCTATTAGGTACATGTAAAAGCTTAAGTCCTGGCTGGGATGAGTGAGGACACTGGGAGCAGGATCGGGAGAGCTCACACACATAAACCACAAGAGCCAGAGAGTTTAAACTTTCCAGTGGAGGTAACTACACAAGGTTTCCTTTCAGTGTGACCTATCTATCTCAGCTTCCTCAGTATCTCAGTGTCTCTCTCTGCTCTCTGTCTTCCTCCTACTAAGAAAAGACCTGTCTGTAAATAGGCTGTACAGAAATGTGTGTGTACAAGTGACTCCTGACCACACACACACCTCCATAGTACAATAGTGTGTTGGCACACTCAAACACACACACAGGCAAGTTCTCATGCACACTAACCTTTTCTCAGGCAGTCTAACAAGCAGCATTCAAAGCACCGTTAGGGCTCCTTCAGGTGACCAGACAATGCCTATTCAAACTCTCTCAACTCTGTTTCTGCTTCTTTTCTCTGGAGCAAAACACAGCACACCTGAATACTGCCCCTTCAGCCCAGCGGTGTGCTCCACATTTAGAAACCACATGTTTAAACTGAAATAACAATAATTTCAGTGTTTAACACCTTATAAAGAATACCACACCTCATGCACTGCTGACCAGTCCCCAAGAAGCATGTCCTCCACCTTTGGAGGCGACAGCCACCTTGCATTCATACACCTGGCATTTGATTGCCCCCAAGTAGATTAATGATGCACCACAGTATTAGGAAATCAGTGAACTACGTAATCAGTGAGTTCATAAACTGTAGTAAATGAACTACAATAGATTATCACCTATCATTATATTTGTGGATATAAACATAAAATTACTACATAATTACAAAAGAATCTTGTGGTTCTGAAAGTTTTTCTCACACGGAATTATTTGATAAATTTATTTGATAAACTTCACAAAGACCTGAATGCCATTTTTACCCTGTGCTCCTACAGTGCTGTTTGGTGCAGGTGGTTTAATACTTCATCTAGTATCGGTGCTGAAGATTCAGATTTAATATAAAAATATTACTTAAAGTTATTTATAAAATATTTATACAGTATGTGCTATATATGTTTTAATGACTGTGTATCAAAGGGTCATGTAAACAGTATGTGCTTTATAACACTCAGATCTTCATCTACACAGTGTTTATTGTTGAGGCTGAAGGTAAAAATAGCTGAGCATCCTGTGGAAAGTTTGACCGCTGTGAGAGAGAGGGGCTGTTTTTCTGAGAAACCACAGGTGACCAACGTTGCAGAGATAAAGCAGGTACCACTGTGGTGTGTAAAACAACAAGGTGTGAAGGGCAGCAGAGCTGCTGAAACCACCAAGAGCATGCAGGCCTTAACAGCACCCACACCCCATCAGCCCTGTCCACTGACACTTCAAAGAGATAAACACAGACACACACACAAATCTACACACAGACACACACAAACATGAACATAGATACACAAACACACACACACACACACACACACATACAGATACACACACTCACACATACACACACACACCTACACACACACACACACACACACACACATACAGATACACACACTCACACATACACACACACACACACACATACACATACACACACACACCTACACACACACACACACACACACACACATCCACACACACACACAAACACACAGACACACACACACATACAGATACACACACTCACACATACACACACACACACAGATACACATACACACAGAGATACACACAAAGACACGCATACACGCACACACTCACACACACATAGACACATACACATAGATACACACACACACACTCACACACACATAGACACATACACATAGATACACACACACATGCACGCAAACGCACAAACTTATGCACATGTACACACATATGCATACACAAATACAAAGATACACACACACACACACATTATATACTTAGAGCAGTGACACCATGAAGGCCTTTATCTTTGATTCTGTCAAGAACATAAGTCAATATAAAATAAATAATAAGCTTTTACTGCATGCTGTGCAACATAAAGTGCATGTCAACCAGCAGACACTTTAGTTTTTAACATGCCTCAATGCTCTCTGGTTTTAGACCTCCAACATCTTTGTCAGTACGACTAGTTCTATAACATGCATGTGGAAAGGTGATGGGACCACAACTAACCACACTTGGGGAGGTGGACCACACATGATTCAAAATTAAATCTGTAACTGGGTATATGTGTCTGCCCTATGATGGACTGGTGGCCTGTCCAGGGTGTTTCCTGTCTGCCGTCCAATGAGGGTTGGGACAGGCTCCAGCATCCCCCTGTGTTCCAGGAAGATAAATAAATTTAGAAGATGAATGAACGAATTAATGAATGAATGAATTAATTAATGGTATGGAACTTCAGGACACGTGTTTGGTATGGCAGGTCTATTTTAAAGCAGTTTGGTGGCCTGGGGTGGGTAGGGGGTGTGCATGTGGGCAAGAGACAGATAAAGAAAGAGCGAGAGAGGGGCTAGGAGCTGAAGTACACCCCGCCTATGTTGCCTGGCACATCTTACATGCCAGATGTCAGGAGACAGCACTGTTGCAGCGTTTTAGAAATGTCATACACCAGCCCACCAAACCAAAGCACCACCATGCTGGTAATTGTAACCTGCTCGGATTGCATTGGCCTTTAGCCCAAATATAGACTCTGAAATTTGGACTGGGTTTGGTCTGATTTGGCCCAAGCCAGACCACATGCAGCCTTTATTCAGCCATGGAAATAAGACTGATGAACATGTTGTGTAGTAACCCTAAATTAGTCTTTCTGACCATATTCATATAATATTAATCACAGCGGTCCAAAGAAAAACATATATGTTCATAAAAAAAATTGTTCATTTTTACTTTTATGCATCATTTGTACAGAGCAGCTGCCGTTTACATTGTGTGAAAATTTCATGATGAATGGACCAACAGAAATGGCCCAAAACTGCTTGGGAAAATTCCGCTTCCATTGACTTACATTAAAATTCAGTGAGGTTTTTGGTCTCTCCTGTAAAGCTGCCTATTTGGAGACACTTGTTTTTCTGTGGACATTAATGATTCTAATGTTAATTCATTTGGAGCAGAGCAGATGATGTTGCATAATTACTACTTATCACAGAAGTCTACACCATCACCCTTGAGTCATCTGGAGTCAACTTTTATAAGGTCAAACATTCTGTAGCTAAAGGTGAATAGCAGTTGTTCCAAAGAAAGAGAGAGGAAACATAAAACACCTTATGTCTCACGTTACTGCTGTGCCCTTCAACCACATAACCGAAGAGATTGTGACACCTTTAGCACGTGTAGTTATGAGCAGAAAGATATTATACTACACTTTAAAGCTGGTGGTGCCATACGCCTTCAGTGCCTCTGTAATATGGCGCAATGCATAGAGGCTAGAGAACAACTCTCTGTTCTGCTTTGACATTTGGTTCCAGATTCTAGAACAATATTGCTTTTTCATATTGCATGAAAAGAACAAGCAGTTTGTCCAATGAAATTCTTGGTTTGCATGTTTTCTCTGACGAGAGACATATCGTCGCTACCCAAAGAAAGACAGGTGTCTCCAAAATGGCAACTTTACAGGAGAGGCCAAAAACCTGGATGGAACCAGACGTCTGTGCAAGCAGTTTTGGACCATTTGTGTTGGTCTATTCTTCATGAAATTCCCACACAGTGTAAATAGCAGCACATATGATCAAATAAGGCATAAAAATAAAAACCAACAAAAATGGAGATACATGTTTTTCTTTGGACAGCGACTATATACATACATTTATAAAGTAGATCACTACATTTATGTATAGAACATATATAGCAAAGTAATATAATGTAAACAATACAGTTAAACATAAACACCTGTAAATGAAGACTCTGATAAAATACATACATACATGCACACTCATATACATGTGTATGCATGCTGGGTAACTTACATGCTGATTGAAGTGTTAAGCATGTTAAACTTTTTTTTTTTATTTGTATACTGATGTGTCCTGTTGTTAGAATAAGAACTAGCATTAGAAAAGTCTACTCAGGCTGGAAATTAGCATGCACCACAATCAGCAGCTAACCATCCTTTCTCTAATCCAACAAAGACCCCTGTACCATAAAAGTTTCCACCTCCAGATCTGAGGCAATGCCTCCTGAATAAAGGCGTTCATTGGCTGTTTCACTGTTGAAGACAAAGCAGGGTCTAAAAGGGCTGGAGGACAGAACTGCCTTCTGTCAGGCAGGCAGAAAGGACCGTGTGACTTCCTCTTTAGCCCTCAGATAATCCCAGTAATAACATGCCGAAGATAGCTCCAGTCTGGATTCTCATCACCAGTCTTCATATCACAGGTATGTTTTACATGCTCTACAGGAAAACAGCTGTTTCATTTTTTGTTTGTTTTTGTTTGTTTATTACAGTTACTTTCCATGTTTCCTCTTCAATGACTTCAAAACTCCACCTTATTTTACAGGTCCTGCTCTCGCTGTAGATCTCCACCAGGAGCCGTTGGTGTCAGTCAGTCCTGGTGAAGCTGCTACACTTCACTGCACATTTGGTGAACACATGAGCAGAGAGCGACTGGTGTGGTATAAGTATAAACTGGGACAGACTCTTCGGCAGGTGGGGTCAGTGATGGGACAAGTATTAACCCAACCAGAATTCGAGAAATTAGGAATCAAACTGGAGGTAAACAGGAGCAGCTTTTCTCTGACTATTCCACGGACCACTAAAGACGATGAAGGAATGTACTTCTGTGGGAAGTCTCAGGGGAGCCTGCTTGAGTTTACCACTGGAACTTTCTTAGCTGTGAGAGGTAATCACCACGTTTTCATCTTCATCTGTTTAAAATTTTAAGAAGGTTGTCTAGCTCTGTGAAGTAATTTATTACTAACCAGGTTTGGAGCGATTCTATTGGTCGGTCCATCATGAATATTCACTAAACTGAAAGGAGAACTAGAGTTTTTATACTGTGCAGAAAAAGAGATTAAATATTTTTTGCATAATAAAAGGTATTTGCATATTGCATAATATATATATATATATATATATATAAATTATTTAATTTATTATCACTGTACTTTTTAAACCAGGCTTCCTCCTCTGTCATTACCTCTTGGTTTAATAATCAGTTCAAAGAAACCACAGCCGTCGGCTTCATCCCACAGTCTATTGCTTATCTATTACTGAATCCTAAAACATATTTGGAGGTATATGTATTAAACTTTGCTTATAATCACAGCTGACACATGTTCATAAATAAAATTCAGAGTAAAAAACACGCTAGAGGAAATTTTGGAAATCAGCAAGTTCAAATATCAACTTAAATCTTTTCTCAGTTACAATTATTGCTCTATATTTCATATTGGGATATTTCATATTTCAGCTTTGACATTATAGTTTTACCTATGTGGTATATGACTTAAGTCAAACCTTCTGATACCAAATGTATCTAGTGTAGCATTTCAAAAAGACTATAGTATTCTTTTATTTTTTTGAAAAATCCTTATAAAAATCCTCATTCTTATTAATGCTGTTAATCATATCACATAAATATCACAAGTTATATTATTTTACATTCATGAACTGTTTCACATAGGTCATCTGGAATTACATTGCGATTAAATTATAGATTTTATAGATATATTATAGATTAACATATATGTTAGACATAAAAAATGTCTAAGCTAGTGTTTATAAATATAGAGGATGATCTGTGCTTATATCTGTGTACTGTGCTGTTAGGTTATTATGCTCGACATTAATTTGTGCACTTTAACCAGCTGAATAAATGCATAACAACTTTTATATTAATAACTAGGTCACCCTGAGGGCAACATGTCAGTGCTCCAGACTCCAGTACAGGGGTCAGTTTCTCTAGGAGAGTCGGTGACTCTGCAGTGCACGGTCCTCTCTGAGATCAGAGCAGCAGATCTCCGAGTGCTCTGGTTCAGAGCTGCTGCAGGACAATCCTTTCCTGAGATCATTTACACTCATCAGAACAGCAGCAGCCGTCAGTGTGAGATCAGCTCTTCTACACACAGCTCTGTGTACAGCTTCTCCAGGAACATCCTCAACCACCGCCATACTGGAACCTACTACTGCGCTGTGGCTGCTTGTGGTAGGATCGTCTTTGGGAATGGAACAGCAGTAGAACTGAGTAAGAGTGAGAGTTATGGGTGCATTCATATTTCTGCACTGAAAACTCAATATTTGTATATTTGTATTAAGAAGTATAATGATATTTCAAACTATGTGCTGATGTTGTGTCTTATTAGAACAGATTTGTATCTGTCCTATATATAATAAAATTATTTTTACATCACAAAATAATACTGATTATGAAATAACATGATTTTCCATATTCTCTATAGAATAGGTTTGGTTTGCCCTTTATAAATATGTATATAAACTGTGGATAAACTCAATGGACAAAAATTGGTCACATCTGACTGAAACATACCTTATACCATGTAACACCTCCAAAAAACACCTGTAACAGCTGTGACTGTATTGAGCGTGGGCTGGACAAGTTTCTGCATGTAGGCCACATCAATTTTTCAGACACTCCTGCATTAACGAATTGGGCAGTTGGGCCAGATTTGGTGGATGCCTTCCCTGGCACAATTCCGAGGGGAATTCCCTGTAGACTGGGATTTTAGCCACTGCTGGTAGACCTGTATGACCGTACGCTTCCATACACCTGCAGATTCAGCTACTTCCTTCACACTATGGCCATGCCCACATACAATCCCTTCTTTTAGCCAATCATTAACATCTGCTCTGGAGACATTTTCCACACATGGAACGAGACATTCCCTGCACTGTAGCACCTCTTCCCAATCTATGGATCCCATCACTCACACCCCACACGTATTTATAGCACCATCATTCTTGTACAGCGCCATCTGCAGGAGACTAAAGTTACTACCACCTTAAACACACATGGTGACTTAATTTTTTCCTGTGAGCTGATATATGTGTATACAGTTTGTTTTATATTTATTTATGTGAATACACATTTATTCAATCATATCTTGCAGTGAGGCCTGTGGATCCTATGGTGATGTGTTTAGGAGCAGCTCTGGGAATGTGTGTGTTCGTGATTTCTGCTCAGGCCATTTTACTTTGCAAGATAAAGTCTGACCACAGCAGCGGTAAGTGACAACTCAGTCTGGGCTGGTGTTTCAGATTTTAATCATTTGTGTCTCTTTTTTTGCCATGTCTCTTTTATTACAGAAAGACCAGTTATCATATACACTGTATTATAATCGTATATAGTCAATGGACCAATAGGAATGTGAAGTTTGTTCCTAATGAATCAGTACCGTTTTTGGGGATACAAGGTTTTGTTCAAGTAGCCAGTCATATGACAAGACAAAGTATGGTGACTTGCACAGCCGTAATGTTCTCTGACCTAAATATGACACTGTAATGTTCCTTCTCTGTTGGTCATAGTCAGACGTCAGCGAGATTCAAGAATGGAGAACCCCACCAGGCAGGTACTACAAGTGTTCTATCATGCTTTCACAAGATGTGTAATGAATTGCACTGACACTCCTGTAGTTCAGGCAGAATTCTCTAAGCTTCACCCTTCAACATCTCCATGTCCATCTCTACAGGACTCTGCAGCTGTGGAGCTGCTTTATGCTGCCAAAAGCCTGAGAATGAAGAGTGGACGTTCTGGACATGGTGTTTACTCTGAAGTCAGATACTTCACACTTACTGACGTCCATCAGTCTCACTAGCTCTCTTCTGCAGTATATGTACATTTTTCAGCTTTTGGAATCTTTTTCTTGTAATCTGTTTCTCAGCTCCACAGACCATTCCTACCTCCCTGTGGCTTGGTTTTTGGTCTGATATGCATAGTTAGCTCTGAGACCTTATATAGACAGGCGGTGTGTCTTTTCAAATAATGTTCAATCAACTGAATTTCCCACAAGTGGACTCCAATCAAGGTATAGAAACACTTGACTTGAGGAATTGAAGGCCCCAGAGCTAAATATTAAGTAATAAAAGGTCTGAATACTTAAGCCAATGCAATAATGTATTTTTTCCTTTATAATATATACACTGTATATAATATAATAATGTATCTGCAAAAATGTCTAAAATTCTGTTTCACTTTCTCATTATGGGCCATTGGGAGTGCAGCTTGATGGCAGGAAGTTTGAACTTGTTTCTATTTTAGCACATGGCTTCACCATAATTTAGTTCAATTTAATTCAAGTTTATTGCCATTATACCAATACAAGGTTGTACAGTATAATGAAACACTGTCAGGATCATTTTCTAGTGCAATAATTAAAAGATATAGCTTCATACAATAAAACATATCCATAAACAGTAAACAGTAAAATGTGCAAGAGCAGTAACTGTACATCAGTATGTTAGAATACTAGAACTGAGGAGCGAAGCAGTTAGCATATGCAGGACAGATAAATACAGCCTAGTGTAAGTGTACATGTAGGAAAGTGCACTATGCTGAGGTAGCCAGGTGTGCAGCTAACAAATGTAAAAATGTGTCAGGGGCTGAAGACTTTCCCAGTGCATTGTATGTACATACACCAAATATATACATTTGTCCAGCAATTTTTGCATATGAGCCGTGTTAATGTGAAAAGTTTTTTGAAATGTTAAAGAACCTCAACACCATGTTAGGTCTGTAGAAAGGCCTGTTAAACTGGAGTGTTATAGGTGTTGATGACAAAGGTGTGGACAGTGGACAGACAAACAGACAACACAGACATACACATACACACATACACAAACACACACACACACATACACACACACACACACACACACTCACACACACACACACACACACACACACACATATACACACACACACACACACACACACACACTCACACACACACACACACAAACACACACACACACACTAGTAAACACGCACACATAGATACATACACACCATACACACACAAACACACACATAAACATACACACGCACAAACACACACACACATACATACACACACACACACACGCACACACCTGCACACACTCACACACATACATACACACACACACACATACATACACACACACACAAACGCACACACATACACACACACAAACACACACACACATACATTCCGTGGTTAGAGCTTACAAGCAGCAGCAGATAACCTTTCAGAACAAAAAGAGAAGATGAGATGAAAGCACCTAATGTCAGACATCACCAAAGTGTCTTTGACATCAGAGACATCGGAAACTACAGAGACTGTGACAGTCCTGCGACACATGCAGGCTGACCTATTAAACGTGATGCACTCTATAATGCATTTACTCAGCATTTAAAATTACTCTCTGCTGTTCCACATAAAAGGTATGTGACTTTGTTTGGGGTGAAAAAGGCCAGATCCAGTTAAAAATACCAATTTACATTCATGTTTTTTCTTGAGCTCATGATTAATCAGATGAGCTCTGCTCTGATTGGCTGGTTTCCTGTGAGACCCCATTATGATCACACAGAAGCGACATGTGGAAATCGACTAAATAAAAAGAGCCTCTGTGTAAATAAGCTCCGCCCTCGTACAGTTTAGTTAGCTATGATGGTTAACTTGCTAGTAGCTGACGTTACCTATACTAGCTACTCGCTTTCCATCTGGACATCAGCACACACAGTAGATTAAAGCTGTGCCTCACTATGGAGCTCTTAGTTTTAATCTGCTTCAAAAGGTAAACGGGAACAATCACACAGCATGGCTGCTAATTACAGATTGCTATTGGGGTTGTGATGCTGATAAAGGTGGAAATGCTCCTCTGAGCAGTCTCTGATAAGGCTTAAATGCTGAAGATGTTCTATATTGTCCAAGAGTTTGAGAAAATGTCCAGAGTGGAAAGTTGTCCGGGATTCTGTTAGAGATGTGGAAGTCAGGCCATTATTGTTGTTGCTCCTTGTCCTTGGTTTGCTGGGCTAGAACAGGAGATGGTGTATCAAAATTTTGGGGGTGTAAATACCCTCTCTTTGTTCAGTTATGACAGTGTAAATGCAGTGTTCTATTCAAGGGCACATTTGAAATATTAAGTCATTTAAAATATTGAACATATCGTCACTGTCCAATGAAAACCATGTATATCCAAGTGGTCGATTTTTATTTTTTGCCATCATTTGATCACATGGCCGGCTGTTTACATTGACTGGACATTTCACGATGAATGGATCACCAGATATATCCAAAACATGCTTGGAGAAACGTCTGGTTTTGGCCTCTCCTGTAAAGCTGCCATTTTGGAGATACATGTTTTTCTTTGGACAGCGACGATATTAAATATGGTTGTTATTGAATATAGAATTCAGTAACAGAAATCAGACACCTCTTTTCCACCAACAAAGTGCAAGTGCTTGTGCCTGTTAAGAATGAGCCCCCTTTTCCACTGAGCCGAGTGATAACGTATGTGGAGGTGGGTGGTCTTTAGTCCATAAGCAGAAGTCAGAGGACAACACCTAGAAACAACATGGCGGAACCTGATCTTCACATGCAAACGGTACTTCTTGCTTTGAGGGTGTATATCTCATCATCCAGAAACTACTTTCCAGCATCTGTGTGCATCCCAGAGGGATCGTCATACACAGCAATCATGCACAAGACGACTCGTACGTGCTTTGTTTCCTCCTCAGTTCTGAAGGTGTACTGTTCTGAGCTGCAGGTGACGCTTCATAGCTATCTGTAGTGGCGAAGATTTTGAATGTGTCATATTTTAGATAGCCCTGCGGCTCATTAGAAGACAAACTCCTACTGCTAAAGCGACTCATCCATGAACACATCACCAGCGGGGTACTATTGCTTCTGAGTTCAGCTCAGTGCAGTTCATCCAGAAAACCAGTGGAGATCAAAAACCAAACCAGAAAGAGGAATAAACGTTCAGTAAGTAAATATACAGACATGAGTAATACCCACATGTGAATACAATCAGTACTCTGGGGAAGAGGATCAGGGAGGCAGGTCATGATTGGTGGAACGTTTTCATGTGTTAGTGACATCATGACGGGGTAATGTAGTCCGTGGAGTTGACAGAGGCAGGAGGAAAGTCTGGATGGATGAGATCTCAGAGCCATGCACCTTGGCAGCTTGGGTCCAGGGTTCCTGACCACAGAGAGGTAGTGGTGCTGGAACGACACCAATTATTCCAGATGTGACCCAGTTTGGTTGCAGTGGAGAAGTGCTCCCTGACTCTAAGCGGCACAAATGAAAGGCTGGTTGTTGATTAGAAACATGGGTGTGTTCCATGAAGGAGTGTGTTCAGTAAGAGAAAGACTGATTGGGGAGGGCGGAGTCTTTACACTAAGTAGGCTGGTACTTACTGAGTTGTATTTACAGCAACCATGATGTGTATGAAGGAAACACTGCTAACGCCCAGCTCTTAAATTAAACTGTCTCCTGCCTCTAAACATGGCTGCGTTGAGTTGCTTGTCTAGTGTTGATGTAAAGTAGCTGGTGTGAAAACAAGCAGTGATAAACACTCCATGTCCACCTCAGGGCAATCCAGTTAAGCAAAATGCTCCTGCCCCTGTTCTCTCCAAATTAATAGCACCCATTTGGGACTACAAGTGCTGTATATACTGCTGTGCACACATGTAAACACAAATAAGCATATAACTTAAATGGGGGGCACGGGTTGCTTGCATCCGTAGTTTCATGAAATACAGAATCCTGATTTCACTAAAGCCAGATCATTTTTTTGCCTGCTTTTGAGGTTTTAGTTGACTTCTTGCATAAGTTTCATTGGTCATTTTAAAATGCTCTAGAGTCTCAAACAACATAGTACACCCCTAGTTAAAACATAAACAGTGCACCACCATTAGAAGTCTGCTTTCTCTGTGAGGTGGAACTTCCTTAATGAAGGTGCTCATTGGCTGTTTCAGTACTGATGACACAGTTAGCCTATAAAGAGGCCCAGAGAACTTCTGGTGGCCAACTTATCTTCTCTCAGGCTGGCAGAAAGGAGCTTGTGACTTCATTCAAAACTTCCTTTTCAAACACCCCAAATGATAACCATGCTGTCTGTGAAGATAACTCCCATCTGGATTCTTATGACCACTCTTTACAGAACAGGTGAGCTGATTTATAGGATATTTATAATATATTAATATATGCATGTTAATATGACGTGTACTTGTTTCTTCTGAGTGAGATAAATCTGACCTACACTCATTTTCTAGCTCCTGTTCAAGCTGTAGATCTTCAACAGAAGCCGTCATTTGTATCAGCTGAGCTGGGTGAAGCTGTTACACTTCACTGCACGTTTGGTGATAGCGTGAGTAAAGAGAGAATGGTGTGGTATAAGCAGAAACCGGGACAGGCTCCTCAGCAGGTGGGAATCATGTTAACAAATGCTGAGCCGGTAATTTTACCTGAGTTCAAGGATAAGATCAAGGTGGAGGTAAACAGGAGCAGCACTTCTCTGAGTATCCCACATACTACTAAAGACGATGAAGGAACGTACTACTGCGGCGTATCTCAAGTCAATATGATTACATTTTCCACTGGAACGTTCTTAGCTCTGACAGGTAATCATCACGTCTTCATTTCTTATTAGGAGCTAAATGTAAAAGTTGGGAAATCTGAAGTTGCAGAATTCTGGTAACTCTGTAGTCCATTGTTTGATAAACCAGGGGGCCAGATTTACAAAATCTCTTAAAACTACATACTTAAGAAAAAAGGTTGAGATAAATTATGCTTCAAGAAACTTCTAAAGAATTAATATCTTTCTCAAATTATTTTTAAAGTCCATTTTTCACATTATTTTGTTTCCTTTTTTAATATTGTGTTTAATTTTATTTTTATTTTGTTTTAGCTAAATAACTGGTAGACGGAATTGAAAACTTTCTGATAATCTGTACAATATATCATGTACAACATACTTTAGGCAACAACTAACCCCAGTTATTTCTCCAGACAAAATAAAGTTTAAGATACTATTTGAGAACTTCTTAAAGTTTTTTTTTAAAACTGCATTTAAAACAATGAACCATTTTTTTACCAACTGTAAAGTAAAGTTAATCTTAAAAATCCACCTACACAAATTTCACAAAGATTTTGTTGTCTTATTTAGGATGTCGTTGCTGTCCAAAGAAAAACATGTTTCTTCATTTTTGTCAAGTTTTACTTGTATGCATCATTTGTGGAAATTTCATGTCCCAGAATTGCTTGGAAAAAGGTCTGGTTCTATTGACTTTCATAGACGTTAAAATGAAATTACGGTTTTGCATTTTCCTGTTAAGTTGACATCACCTACCTACTTCTTAGGTAGGAACAGAATTGACACACTCAAGATCACAAAGGTGCAACTCTGCAATTTAGTAACATGTCATTTATATATTTCTAAGGACCCTTAAAGTTCATCATAAATTTTTGTCTTAGGAACGTTTTTGTGAATCTGGCTCTGGTTCTAGAGCTCTGGACATTGAAGTTATTATACATTAGTAAAGTACAATGTGACTGGATGTGAGTTACACATCAGTGTACTTGGAGAGTAGCTAATTGACACAAGTACTTTAAGTGTTGACCAACTTTATCCAACCTCTGACCAAGTTTATACCATTAAATAGGTCCACAAGAGTTAAACATATCAGTCCTCCAGACTCCAGCACAGGGGTCAGTTTCTCCAGGAGAGCCGGTGACTCTGCAGTGCACGGTCCTCTCTGAGATCAGGGCAGCAGATCTCAGAGTTCTCTGGTTCAGAGCTGCTGCAGGACAATCCTTTCCTGAGGTCATTTACACTCATCAGAACAGCAGCAGCCGTCAGTGTGAGATCAGCTCTTCTACACACAGCTCTGTGTACAACTTCTCCAGGAACATCCTCAACCACCACCATACTGGAACCTACTACTGCGCTGTGGCTGCTTGTGGGAGGATTGTATTTGGGAATGGTACAACAGTGTATTTGGGTAAGTGCTCAGTAGAATTCCTCATTGTAAACTTAATTAATGTAAGAAGTGTTTATTCTGTCTGTGTGTTGTAATCACTGCCACCTCTGGAGAGACTTAATCCTCCAGTAGTACCTGAGACAGTCCTCAGTAAGCCATGTATTCCTGGCATAAAGCTTTAGTCCCCTGATCTGGCAGGTATAATATACTCCAAGTATCACATATGCAGAATCATACTCTACTCTTGTCAATCAGTGAGTACAGGGGCATGACTTCATTGGAAGCTTGCTTTGTTTTGAAGTAAAAACTGGAGAATGGTGGATCTAATTTGGTGGATACTTAAAATGGTTAACTTCTTTTTAGAAGACATGCTAGCAGGTCAACACAAACTCATGCCTGGAGCACTGATACCTTGAATCTATTCAATGTGCTCCTCTCTACTATAAATAAAAAAGGAGTCCGCTGGCTGGCTTTGATAAATTGATGATGGCATTTTGCATCTGAACATGAACGTGTAGAGTTATTTTAACTCAGACAAATGAGTTAATGATACTCCTTTATATCTTGCAGACAGAATGTTCTGGTATGGACATGCACCATATCATGGCTACTGATGGTCCGGAGCTTGATAGTGCATTTCACTCACTGTCAGTGTGCAGTAATTCCCCCATGTGCTCAGCTGTTCCTATACTGTGTTGTACTTGCCAGCCTTTAGGTTAGAAAGTTGTATGAGCGGGTTAATGCTTCCATTGCCTCCTGAGTCTGACTTTATGTCTGCTGAACGCTACAGTGACCACTCATCCGCTGTTCAAGAAGTTACATCGAGTTACTCTGAAGTCATTTCAATAGTTTAGGTAAACGTTACAGCTTTGAGTTGGACTGGACAAATTCTGCTGTGTTTGTTTTCTACAAGGGTTTTGTGTAGTTCCAACAAGACCTATTCATGTTGAAAACCAAACAGAATTTAGTTATGTAGAACAAGTGTCCATAATTAGATTCAGTTGGTTTAATTTAAAGAAGGTTTTTTTTTGGAGTGCAATCTGATATTCATAATTTTGTAGATTATACACACAGTGCACACACCAAAGCTCTCAAAGTTCCTACCAGTCAAATTTAGGTAAGATACTCTAGGCTGCTATTTAAATGCTGCAGTAAAACTGTCTTGTTTTAAACTTTCTAAAATTATTAAATATATTTATGTGAATATTCTATATTCCAACACCTCGTTAAAGAAATGGCTGTTACGGCTAATGGCTGCTGTATGCTTTCTGCATTGGCGCATGAGTATGGGCTAGGTTAGCACTAGCTTTATGCTCAAAGTGGCACAATGTATGAGCAAGGTGTTTATATTTTTTGGTACATCAGAAATGCCTGAAAAACACTACAATGATTTCACCGTCGGAATTAAAGCGTAACAGCCGAGCACACTATATTAATTTCACATGTAGGTAGATTAACAGGCCTTTGATACACAACTTTCTGGGTAAATTCGGAAGGAAAAACCACATGAATGTATTATTTGATTTATTTTTTTTGGCTTAGAAATAGCAGCACATCCTAAAAATATAATTTCCTTGTTCTATCAACATTCAGCAG
The DNA here is from genome assembly GCA_024036415.1 of Prochilodus magdalenae. Lineage (NCBI taxonomy): Eukaryota > Metazoa > Chordata > Actinopteri > Characiformes > Prochilodontidae > Prochilodus > Prochilodus magdalenae. The sequence continues at coordinate 71,105 of JAMWET010003911.1, read as the reverse complement.
AAGATAATATGCAATGATGAATTTGATACGGCAGTTTATTATATTAAATGAGCGTAACTATTATTCTGTCCTTCAGACCAGCCTCTGGACCCTGTAGTGATCTGTCTGGGAGCAGCTCTGGGAGTGTGTGTGGTTGTGATCTCTGTCCAAACCATTTTAAACCGTAAAGGGAGAAACTGTGAACACTGCAGCAGTGAGTGTTTGAATGTGTTCCGTATAGAGGACGCTTTAGCATATTTTCATATTTAACTGCCACACACAACTATATATGATAATATCTTATCTATGTGCATTCAAATATTCTCATTTATTCATCAAAAGTAATGTTTTTGCATAGTGTAAATTATGTAAACAAAACATTTTACATTAATAAACAGTATACTATAATTATCTACATACTTTAATTTTTTGGCCCACTTATTATTAATTTTAAGATTTTAACCTCTCACTTTTGAAATATGAGTTCTGGATATTATATTTTTCCAACATTTTATTCTGAGTGTGGTACAGCTTTCTGAGTCATTCAGACTACTAGTCTTATTAACATATTACAATAATGTTACACAATACGATCAAGGGCATATTTTTAAAAACAGCCATTACAAACATTTAAATGGTAGTGGACGTATTAAAATACACCAGGCATTTCATAAATCTGTCTCAGTATGAAGTTGCTAACCTGCTTGCATTTTTAATTCACCAGAGAAACTCCAACAAGGGTCAGTCAAAGTAAAGACCACCAAGCAGGTACCTCTTTAGTGCCATTATAACGTATATGACATGCATAAAATCAGGGAAATATAAGAACGCCTGCTTAAAGCCTGATGTTCGTTCCTGCAGGGTGGTGTTGCTGAGGAGCTGAATTATGCAGCCTTAAATTTCCATGAGAGGAAAACTAAAACAGGAAGGGGGAAACGAGTTCAGACTCAAGAAGACACTCTGTACTCTGCAGTGAGGTCCTCTGACCGCAGTGTAACTCGCTAAGTCCTTTTTACTTGAACGGAAATAAAGCTCGACCTGCAGTGCACTGTCATATCAACGTTCAGGGCAGAGCAGGAGGTCAAGTCCGACACCAAACTGACTGAAAATAACACACCTTGTAAAAACCGGGTGACTGTGCCCAGCAGTCTTTAACGTTTGGTGTAGAGAGGGGGGTTTCAATCACTGGCCTAAATGTTTGTCCAAAATTATTAGTCATATTAATATTTAAGATATGTCCTTACAACTAAAATTCTTCCCTAGAAAGCACTCCTTTACTTCACTTTTTACTTCCTTGAGTTGGCATTACAGTACCAGTTGAGACCTTACAGAACCAGTCAAAAGTTTAGACACCCCCAACTGACATACACATAAATATCCTGCTATACCACATATACTCTTGATGGACCGGAGTCTTATATTTCTGCCATATGACCATATATAAAAAAATATCTCTTTTTTTGCACAATTAAAAATTCTCTTTACTTCTTTAGTTTGGTAAATATTCATTATGAATATTGAGAAACTGAACTAAAACTAATGAAAAGCTTCTTTGAGTAGGCATGTCTAAACCTTTTGACTGGTAGTGTAATTAATTCCTTAATTATAAGAAGTCCAGTTCTCAGCAGTGTGGTGGTAAACATGTAAGAGAGCCTCATAACTTTGTTTTATCTTTCCCCAGTTCATATTCATGCATCTTTGTACATAAATATTTAAAGCTAACTGAAGTGTGGATGAAATAGTGGATATTGCTGGCTTCTCTGGTGGGTTAGATCACTCAATAGCTGGCTAGTTTAGCTAGCATACTAGCTGGTCAATAAAGCTAGCCAAGAATGAAGCAGCTATCTAGCTTTACTAGACTTTGTACATGCCCACACACAACAAAGCAAGAGCACAACCACAAGGTTGCCTGCTAGTGTAAATGTAGGGTATGTGTGATGAGCAGTGATGAGCACCACTTGTAATAAACATTGTCCCAGATTTTACTCGTGGTGGTTAGCTTTGTATTGATTTTCTCTCAGAAGCTCCCTGTGAATCACTGCTTCTCTGTTACAGCGTGTTTCTTAAAACCCACATCCTCATTCTATACTTAGGGTCTAAGAATAGCAGCCTATAGAGGTCTCTCAGTTCACAGCGAGAGGAAGCATGAGGTAACAGTACCTAATATGTGACATCACAGACACAGACCTTTCACCAGAAACTATTGAGACAGTGACCATCCTAGCAAACACAGGCTGATATAAACTATTAAAATATTACATAACGTAGCAGAAGAAAACCCAAGTGCTCCTTATTGGAACTGGAGGAAATGGAGAGAAGGCCATCAACAGACAAACCCAACTCAAAGATGGTCAATCACTTCAACACACCAGTTTGAAAAAAAACACAACCACATGCAACCTAAACCTGCAAACTACAATATAAATTGTCCTTTTAAACCAGGAATAAAGTGCATCCTGAGAAACACTCTTCATGGTCCCCCATAGCAGTGACCCCAGTGGTGGCCATCACAGTAATATTTCTCATTAAGAATGTCTTATTAAAAATTGTTCTAATTAACATTTGAGTTACTGACCACTGACCTAGTAAAACAGATACTTAACGCTGGTCTACTTTAAATATTTTTGGTGGGAATGACTGAAAAACCCTAAACTGTAGAGTAATTTGTCTTCAGATTAAGTAGTTCCTGTCTGAGGTGACACTTCCTGAATGAAGGTGCTCATTGGCTGTTGCACTGTTGATGACACAGCTAGCTTATAAAAACGCCCAGAGAACTTCTTCTGGCCAAATAATCTTGTGTCATGCAGGCAGAAATGAGACTGTGACTTCCTTTCCAACATTCCACTACAAATGGTCCAAATAATCACCGAGATGTGTATGAAGATTAGGGTCACCTGGATTCTTATTGCCACTCTTTATGAAACAGGTAAGTTTTATAAGTCTTTATTAATATTATACCTCCTTGTTTTTTCTGACTGAGGTAAATACGACTTCAGCTCATTTTACAGGTCCTGCTCTCGCTGTAGACCTCCACCAGGAGCCGTTGGTGTCAGTCAGTCCTGATGAAGCTGCTACACTTCACTGCACATTTGGTGAACACATGAGCAGAGAGCGACTGGTGTGGTATAAGTATAAACTGGGACAGACTCTTCGGCAGGTGGGGTCAGTGATGGGACAGGTATTAACCCAACCAGAATTCGAGAAATTAGGAATCAAACTGGAGGTAAACAGGAGCAGCTTTTCTCTGACTATTCCACGTACCACTAAAGACGATGAAGGAATGTACTTCTGTGGGAAGTCTCAGGGGAGCCTGCTTGAGTTTACCAATGGAACTTTCTTAGCTGTGAGAGGTAATCACCACATTTTCATCTTCATCTGTTTTCACAGCAATTCAAAAACCTTCAATAGTAGTGGCATTAAATGTCCCCACACATGGCTGTACACAAGTTTAGCCTGTATTGAAAGATATTGCATTTGGTTTTCAGAAATGAGTACATACTCTTTAAGAGTATAATTTTTAAACACATTTTAATACATATTATTGTCTGTTTTTTTATTTTGGCAAATAAATATAAATAAATAAAATTACCTGAAAAATAGTTAAAAATTATATAAATGATGTGTCACTTTCAAAAACAGTAAATCTTAACCAGACCCAGTCTAACTTTTAAGTCAATGCAAAACAGTTCATTCAATTAATTTTAGTTTTTGGATTTTTACACATTATTAATCACAGCCCAAAACGGTATTTCATTTTAAAATAAAATTGAGGATTCAGTTCATTTCACTTCAATTCTTTACAGTATGATAAAACATGTGACAGTACAAATACTTGAAATGTAAATTTAGTTAATTATTTAAACATGTTCTATTATAACCACCAATTATTTATGGTGGGACGGTTCAGATAATGTGATACAACTGAGCTGCGGAAGTTAGCTGCTGAGCTGCACATAAACCATTCTCCACCAAGATGACTAAAACTGTTGCTAACTTACAGCCCTAATGCTAGTTAGTGAGTTAAACTCCAGTTAAGAGCTTATTTCTTTTTGATGAAATTCAAATTGCTAAAGGAAAGCTTTTCCTCCAAACCTGGGGAAATCTTACCCCAAAGGTTTAACTGTCTGTTCTGTAATTTTCACTTTCAAAGAAAATTAAACTGTTTTTATCTCAGCAACAAATGTCCTCTCCAGTACACCCCATAATCCTAGCTTTAATAACTTTACTCTTATGACATAATTTAGATACTCAGATCACTGTTACATAATATATCAAATTAGACCAATTGACTTCAAAACAATTTGTGTGCAAGTGAATCCCAGCACTGCAGTAATCAGGAGTAAATGTCTGACTTAATTAAATTACAGCCATTTAGTTAATAGATCAACATTAGACAAATTTGGGGGCTTCAGTTTACTCTAGTGCAGCGCTTATCGCAAGAGGAGTACAGCTCCTGAGGATCAGGGTGGAGAAACAGCTGTAGTCTTAAAGTTCTATCCTAATGATAATAAATATTCAGAATAAACTGTGCTTATAAACTTTTGATCTGTTGTTAGCGTTAGCCACAGGTTATTATGCTAGCCATTAACAGCACAGAATAGTTTATTGGTGCACTTTAACCAACTAAACCAACGTAGTTCACTTTTTTTATTAATAAACAGGTCACCCTGAGGGCAACATATCAGTGCGTCAGACTCCAGCGCAGGGGCCAGTTTCTCCACGAGAGCCGGTGACTCTGCAGTGCACGGTCCTCTCTGAGATCAGAGCAGCAGATCTCCGAGTGCTCTGGTTCAGAGCTGCTGCAGGACAATCCTTTCCTGAGATCATTTACACTCATCAGAACAGCAGCAGCCGTCAGTGTGAGATCAGCTCTTCTACACACAGCTCTGTGTACAACGTCTCCAGGAACATCCTTAACCACCACCATACTGGAACCTACTACTGCGCTGTGGCTGCTTGTGGGAAGATTATTGTGGGGAATGGAACAGCAGTAGAACTGGGTAGGTCCTCAGTAGAACTGTTCACTGTAAGCTTTTTTGATCAAAGGAAAATGTATAATTATGAGATGTGAGTTGTAATCATTGAACCCACTACACGGTCATCCATGTCTTTTTACTCTGCAGGGGTGCAAAACTTTACTCTAGAACATACAAATAGAGTCAAACCAAGGTTTCATATACACCACCAGTCAAACATTTAGACACAACCAACTGGATGTAGTTCTTAAAGTAGTTCTGGATGTAGGTGATCTTAAAGACTCTACAGACGTACACTGAACAGCTCCACCTGATGAGAGTCTAAAGCAGTCCATATCCTGACACACCACATCTACTCCTGATGTACACAGTATGATACTCCTCCATATCTCCACCTCTAATATATATTTAGTGGTGTAAAAACTTTGATCTCTTTTTCTGCACAGTGTAAAAGCTCCAGTTCTCCTTTCAGGTTAGTGAATATTCATGATGGACCGACCAATAGAATTGCTCCAAACCTGCTTAGTAATAAACCTTGTTCTATCAGCTCCACTGCAGGTTAAGAAAGCTGGTTCATCCTCCTGTAAAGGTCCATTCTATGCGTAGCCATGTCTAAACTTTTGACTGGTAGTAAGTGGTTGCGAGTGAGAGTACCTATAGTGCTAGCTGTTTATCCTTTTGTAAGTGCCAGGCTGTTTTAGATGTTCTGTTGATGTTGTTAGAATAAGTTAATACTCTACAAATATACTCAAATATGTTGCTTTTTTGGCAGTTTCAGTGCAGGGTTTTTATTTATTTAGTTTAAATTAAATGAAAATAAACATAAAATCTAGTAATAATTTGTTTATTTTTATTAATTATTTCATTTTTGTAATATGTTGACTTCAGTAGCAATAGTAATAGATATGTAACTTTCTTTCAAATACAAATTCAGCAAAAGTGTCACCTGACCTGTTACACCCAAAGTGCTACAAATCATGACTGTGGTATGGCTGAAAAAATAGTCCCACTTTAAAATCTACCCTGAAGAGGTTTTCTGGAGATGTAAAGAACCTGCCTTAATGATTGTTTACAGTCCCAAAGCAGATACACTCATCATTAAAAGAATAACTGCACAAATAGAGGCACCCAGAAAAATTCAACCGACAGGAATGAAACGTATCCTGTTTGGGTCAGCAACATTAGCAGGCGGCTGCGGGACTCAGAACATAGACAGTTACAATGACTGCCCTTGAACATCATGTCAAGGTCTGGTGTCACTTCACCTCCTACCGCTCCATCTGCAGGAACTGTGTGAGGATATTTAAACTGCATGAGATGGATTATCACAGGACACCATTAGGAACCTCTACAGCTCCATACCGAGACGTCTGGCATGTTGGGTTAGCAAACACGGCGGCCCGACGCCATACTGAGAGACAGACTTCTGTATGTGCAGCTCAAAAAATATTGATCATATCAGTCTAAATGTATCATCAGTTATTGATCCTGGTCATCTTTATCTTCCTTCCCAACAGCACCGCACTCCCACACCTCCTTCTGGGTGCAGCTATTAATTTGATGATGAGGGTTTTAATAAGGATATTAAGTATTTGAAAGTGTAATTTTGACTGTAATTGATGATGTATGATCTTCAGCACAGTCTCTGGATCCTGTAGTGATCGGTCTGGGAGCAGCTCTGGGAGTGTGTGTGGTTGTGATTTCTGTCCAAACCATTTTAAACTGTAAAAGGAGAAACTGTGAACACTGCAGTGGTGAGTTTTTATTATACGTCAGAATTCCAAATATGTATATACATATATATATGTATCGACTTTCTATTTATACATTTATTTATTTATAAGATGCTTTCTTCAGATTGAAAGGTAACTGATATGATGTCATTTTCCACATATATAATTCACATATCCACATATTGTAATCTACTGTGAGATTTAAGAAATTTAAAACAACATTCATAATATAATTATAAACTTTGCCTTTTGAGGCTTTCACAGCTCTGTTCATCATTCTGGATGCATTTTTTTTATTTTAATTAACAGCTTCTTACCAATTATTGAAATCTGTGAATTATGCAGTATTAACATGTTACAGTCATTTAATACGAGTATATGCAACCTGTGTATGTTAACAAAACAGGGATTCCAGATTAATAATTGTTAAATACTTTTTATTACCCACTGACCTGTATCTATTTGTTATTCAGCAGAGAAACGTCAACAAGTGTCAGTCAAAGAGAAGACCACCAGACAGGTACGTCTTCAGTGGTGTTATTACTGATAGTACACAGAGTCAGTGATGTCTAAGAACTGAAACTCTCATCTTCATTCCTGCAGGGTGGTGATGCTGAGGAGCTGAATTATGCAGCTTTACATTTCCATGAAAGGAAAACTAAAAGAGGACGAGAGAAACGAGTGCAGACACAGGAAGACACTCTGTACTCTGCAGTGAGGAGCTCCACTGTTAATGACCGCAGCGTAACTCGTTAACCCTACTCTGCTTATGGACCTTATTTCTAATAACCTGTATCATCATTATCATCATCTGCTCATTAAGGCTGGTGGTGGAGGTGGAGGTGGAGTCTGGTACTCTTCAAAACTAAACTGAATGTAAATAAAACTGTCATATGTTTATGTGTTTATGAATCTTCATATAAGAGAACTAATCTTTCACCAGCAGATGGGCGCAGGCTTTCTGCTGTGTTGTTTTGTTATTTGTTAGCCACTGAACTCCAGGTCATTTAGTCCTCTGGTCCCTGATGGGGAACAGCAAAACAAATCTGCTGCCCCTGATGTGGTCAGAGCATTTGGTATTTCAAAGCTCTTTATTAATCTGCAACTATGAAATAACCAATATCTGAAATTTAAGAAACGTTGTTCACTAGGATGTGTGTTTGTTGTGAATTTAGATCAAATAATGACAGTTTGCAGTTAATATTTGCATATAATAAAAAATTTACAGCGAAAGCTCCGGGTTTGGTGTATTAATCACACTCTGGAATTATTACTCAGCAGACTTGTAAAAATAATAGACTTGACCAACATACTGGTTTACCATCATGTACTGAATTACCCAAAAGTCACCCAAATATCACACATGCCCAAGTAATACTTACCACATTCAAATGAAGTTTGTGACAAGAGTAAAAGTGGAAAAGGGAAAATTATAGGAAAGAATCAACAGTAGCTGGCTTTAACATTTTTTTATTTATTTATTTTGACATGTTAAACTGAACCATGAATAATGAGAGCAATGGTGTTACTGGGATCTTACAGGCCCTGCTGCAAAGAGAATAACTGGGCCCCTCAGTTATGAAAAAAATACTTTGCATCAATAAAAAAGTACAAACATAATTAGCTGGTTTAGTCAATATTGTCTTTTCCCAAATAAGCTGATGCTCTTAAGGCGTAACACTCCACTGTCTAACATCTAACATAAAAGTAAGAACTTATAATAGACTGCCTATTTAAGAGTGCAGTGAGAAATAACAATAACATGCAGGAGCTAAATAAAGACTAGCAAAATGCTCAGTCGCTGTAGGCCCTCTACACTATGGAGCGACTGCACTCATGACTTAGCACTAAATGGTGGGAGTACTTTCCTCGAACAGTCTGAAAGCAGATGGTGCTGAAGGCTCAGACTGTAAAATG
>JAMWET010003911.1:0-57500 GCA_024036415.1 Prochilodus magdalenae | reverse complement strand
AAACTTTTAATGAAAGAAATAGATAAAAAAAGAAGAAAACTGAAGAAATCCTGAATAAATTTCCAATAGTAGCAGTGAATAATTAGCAGAATAATAAGCATGTAATAGTACAATAACTTTTCTCATTATGAAACTAAAATGAAACAGTAGTAACAATGTATTTGATACTGTTCTCTGATAATATATTTGAAGTATTTACAATCCATTCATGTTACTTATTAGGCTTTACATGTTAAGGAAACAGTAGACAGTAAATCAGTTATATTACCTGTCACAGCTAAGAATGTAGAATTTAATTGGAGAAGTCCCCAGTGTCTTCGTCCAGCAGCTGCTCCACAGTAAGTACATTCCTTCGTCCTCTTTAGTAATTCACGTTCAATGCGGAGAGAAACGACGCCGCTCGCAGTTCTACTGATTTTTATATCTTTGATCTGTCTCGATCATTATTTGAAACATCACGCCATGCCTGACTTTCCTTCTAAATGTGTTCCCACCTCCAGTTGGAGCATGCTCACAGTCTCTGCCTTGTACCACATCTTAACATCTACACCTGACTCATTGGCAAACATGCAGTTGAGAGTGACCGCTTGACCAGGCTCAGCTGAGATGACCGATGCCTCCGACTTCCTCACTGCTTGAACAGAATCTAAAAAAAACAATAATTCCAAATCAAATATACAAATATGAATTGAAACTCATGGTTCTTCCATTCATGACAAATATATGTATATATATATATATATATATATATATATATATATATATATATATATATATATATATATATATATATATATAAATAAATGACAAAATCAATTAACCAGTAATTTGACCTGGAGGGCCCAAACTTACTTGAACCACAACAAAAGAAGCAGAGTCACAAAAGAAATAGTTCATATACTGCATGATCTACAATCCCAAATTCAAATTTCAAAAAAGTTGAAACACTGAACACTGTGAAAAAAAATATATAAATGCAAAGATCAATCAAAAAACATGGCACAAAAATTAGATATATAATGTTTCATCTTATTAAATATTGTTTTTTAGAAACTGCATTACTTAATATTAACGCATGTATAACGCATGTTATCTAAAAAAAATTTACTATCAAAAAAAAAAAAAAAAAAAAAAAAAAAAAAAAAAAAAAAAAAAAAAAAAAAAAAAAAAAAAAAAAAAAAAAAAACTTTCATGTTACTCCGCCCAGGGTTTCTCAACCCATTGGCCGTGGACCGCTGTGAGTTTTCCGTGGGCCTGTATTCAAGTGGAGGCAGTAGTTTGTAGTTGAACCAAAACATGATATATAATCATTAAAGTGTTATTTTAAGTATATTATTATAAATATATTTTTACTGTTAAAAGAAAACAAGTATCTCCAAAATGGCAACATTACAGGTGAGGCCAGAAATCTAATTTAAATTTAATGTAGTCAGTGGTACCAGATTTATTTTCAAGTGATTTTGGGCCCTTTCTATTTGTCTGTTTATCACGCAATTTTCACACAGTGAGGATAGCAGCTGCTGTGTATGTTTTACTTTGGACAGTGTTGATATGTACAGTGTGTTAACGTAAACATGTGCAAATTAAAACTGTACAGTAGCAAGCCATCTTCTAAGATAACAAACAACAAAAAAAGTTTAAACTGACTCAACTGGTGTCAAACAATCCCATAGAGTTACACAGCGATGAACAGGCTGTCTATATTATTTTTAATGCTTTCTTCATCTTGCTGTTTTCTGTTTCAATCTGCATTCACACACTCTCCCAGCTTTTTTGGAATAGATGTTTATAACCACAGTAAACACAGAAAGACTTACCCAGCTCTACTGTTGTACTGTGCTCAAATATGATCCTCCCACAAGCGGCCACAGCGCAGTAGTAGGTTCCAGTATGGTGGTGGCTGAGGATGTTCCTGGAGAAGTTGTACACAGAGCTGTGTGTAGAAGAGCTGATCTCACACTGACGGCTGCTGCTGTTCTGATGAGTGTAAATGATCTCAGGAAAGGATTGTCCTGCAGCAGCTCTGAACCAGAGCACTCGGAGATCTGCTGCTCTGATCTCAGAGAGGACCGTGCACTGCAGAGTCACAGACTCTCCTGGAGAAACTGACCCCTGTGATGGAGTCTGGAGGACGGATATATCAATCTGTCCTGGAAAATATAATGTAGGCAGTTTAACATTAACAGTATAATAACAACATACCAGTGAAATTACAATGTACTGATTGCGAATATAAAAGAAATTAATATTTACAGTATATATTTACATTAGTATCAATAGCAACAATGTATTCAAGAGTATTGTTAGATACTGATTTGAAGTATTTATGATGCAGTGCTCAAGCTTTTAGTGATACAAATAAAGAAGAAGAAAACTGAAGCATCTGTACTGGTGTAATAACAGTATAATAAATGTATAGTAAGCATGTATAAACACAATTACAGTATTCTCCTTATGAAACTAAAATATGATTTTGAATGGTATTGGATTTATAGTATATAATAATATTAATATCAGTAGTAACAATGTATTTGATACTGTTCTCTGATTTGAAGTATTTACAATCCATTCATATTACTTATTAGGCTTTACATGTTAAAGAAACAGTAGACAGTAAATCAGTTATATTACCTGTCACAGCTAAGAATGTAGAATTAGAAAAGTCCAGTGTCTTCGTCCCAGCTGCTCCACAGAAGTACATTCCTTCGTCCTCTTTAGTAACACGTTCAATACGGAGAGAAACGCCACTCGCAGTTCTACTGATTTTATATCTTGATCTGTCGAATTTATTTGAAATCATGCCTGACTTTCCTTCTAAATGTGTTCCCACCTCCAGTGGAGCATGCTCCAGTCTCTGCTTGTACCACATCTTAACATCTACACCTGACTCATTGGCAAACATGCAGTTGAGAGTGACCGCTTGACCAGGTTTAGCTGAGATGACCAAGGCCTCTGAATTTCCCACTGCTTGAACAGAATCTGAAATAAAAACAATAATTCCAAATCAAATATACAAATATGAATTGAAACTTCTGAATAATAAGCGCTGCTAACAATATATTACATGATTATTAAAAACTTACAGATTTTGTAGACATATATAATAATAAGTGCAATCCTGTGTAGAGCCATCACCCGGAGCGTCATGCAGCATCTGAAAGGAATTGACTGACAGAAGTGCTGAGTTGTATTCGCTCTATCTGGTTGGTTGAGTTAAACGTCATTGGCTAAAAAAGTCACATGGTTCTGTCTTTCATGACTATATATATATTTATGTGTGTGTGTGTGTGTGTGTGTACATGTATATGTGCATGTATAAATATATGTGTATATGATGTTTGTATGTTGTATGTATGTTTATTTTTCATTATTATTAGTAGTAGAATTCATCCTCCATTGCTGATGTCTATAAAGCTGTCAATCATATATATACACCATAGATAATATATACCATTTACACCAATTATAACTTAAATTTTTGAAGAAAATCACAGAATATGAACACAGTCATTTAGGACACAAGAACACAGTATATAACTGTAACTAAAAACTAAGAGTGAAACTAACTGAAACTAAGAGTGCATATTGAATTATTGACTCCTTATATGTTCTTTATAAATAAATACTGTAAAATAGCATTGATTTTAATGTTTAATATTATCAATACCTGTTCTTTTTAATCAAAGGCTTTACCACATCCAAATGCAACAGTTTATTAGTTAATGTATTTTTATTCTTTTTCTTTAATTTATTATTCTTTTGTTGGTCAAAGTTTATGCTATCATGTTGCCTTTTAGATTTGGCACTTGAGGAATCAAAAATGCTAAAAAAAGATGATCAAATGTACAAAAAATAGCACAAGGAAATATAGCCAAACATTTTTTACATTTTATTTTTATCAGAATAAACATTATGCCTACATTTTAAACGTTCATCTGCCAAGTAAAAATAACATCAAATACATATTTATATATTACTTTTTATTTAGTTATACCATTTCTAGGCACGTTGCCCAAGTTAAAGCCACACTAACATATTACAAGATTTATGTTGACAGTTTTCTTATGAATGGATATTACAACGCATTTTGAAGCCTGATATCATGAAGCTCTATACTCGTTGTCATAAAGTTTTATACCTATAATTATAAATAGTTAGCTTACGAGCTTACTGTTCACAGTAACACATTATGCATGCCATATAACACCTTATAAATACATTTATTTAAAACTCTGATTCTAACTCTGATTCTGATTATAATATTTAAATATTGATATATTTTGACATACTTTCAGATTTCAGATTTTAAATAAGGACTTTTAAATAGGGACTCTATAGTTACATATTTTTTACATAACTATAGTTTCTCAGTTCTTGTTCCTGGGTTTTACATTAGTAAACAGATTATAAAATATCAATCTGAAATACATTTACTTCAGCAGCCCATGTAAATTTACCTGTAAAAATTATTAGATTAGAATTACAATAAATATAGTAAATAGTAATAAGTATTTCATGTTTTTAAAATATGTTTGGATTTGTTGCTAAAACAAATGATAAAACTTTTTGTTGTTGCTGTTGTTGTCAGGTGTATATAAAAGTAGCACATATTATTTATGGAAATTGTATGGAAATATGGAATATGGACAGATTTTTTACTTTATTTTTATCAGATAAAACATTATGCCCGCACTTTCAAAGCTTATCTGCCAAGTACAAATAACACCAAATCCATATTTATATATCACTTTTTATTTAGTTATGCCATTTTTTTTGCACAGTTTAAAGCCAAGCTAACATATTATACCATTTATGCTGACAACATTCTTATGAATGGATATCATGGTGCATTGCGAAACCTGACAGTATGAAGCAGTGTACTCTTGTTTTTATAAAGTGTTATGTCGATGATTATAAATAGTTAGCTAATTAGCTTACTATTGCCACTTTAAGCCATTATGCATGCCATATCACACTTTATGAATAAATTTAGAAAGCATTATGAATAAGGATAGTTAGAATATCGTCACTGCTCAAAGAAAAACAGGTGTCTCCAAAATGGCAACTTTACAGGAGAAGCCAAAAACCTCATTTAACTTGAATGAAAGTCAATGGAACCAGACGTCTTTCTAAGCACTTTTGGGACGTTTCTGTCGGTCCATTCTTCATGAAATTCCCACACAGTGTAAACAGTAGCTCATGTGATAAAATGAGGCATAAAAGTAAAAACCAAGAAAAATGGAGATACATGTTTTTCTTTGGACAGTGACGATATGTTACCAGCAAATGCCAATTTTACGCACATACACACAAACAAACTAACGTACAAAATTAACTCTAGTTAATAAAATCGCTGGATTAAAACACATTCTGGGGAAATTCTCACCACAGTCTTAAATGAGATTTCTGTTGAACACACTCATGGATGCACAATGTCAGGCACTACCAGCCATTAAAATGACCTCACGCCTGGCAGCCTAGACAAAATACAGCAGAGACAACATACACCTGCATACACCTGCATACCCAGCCCAGAATGAATTCAAATAATCACATTCAGATCTCAAAACGTCCCCAGGTGTCCCCAGACTTCAGTACTGCTCACTAAATAAAGAGAGCTAGCGATGTGAACGATGAGCTTTGGCACTGGAGCTTCTCACGTGAGAGTACACAACATCTTCAGGCTGTTCCCTCATCCTTCTTCCAGCTTTGGGTTCCTTCTCTTTTAAATGAATGGCAGCGTAGTTCAGATTCTCCGCAGTGTGGTCCTGCGGGAATGGACACGGAAGGACAAGTAAGTTCTGTATGAATGTTAAACAGTGTCAGTGCATCATAGCGCATCTCCTAAAGTCATTCCAGAACACATGTAGTACCTGACGGGTTGTCTTCTCTGCTGCTGAGTCTTGCTGATTTCTCACTGTGGTGGAAACATAATACAGAATCATGTTTGGATCAGACAAACTCATCACCGTGACATTCACAGTTAGTTAGTACAAGCTTGTGTATTACATAAACACTGTATTTCCAAATGCAGCTATTCATTTATTTGTATTTACGCTTTCCTGAAACACTTGATCACATCGGCTTTATTCTCAGTGAGGAAACTCAGCTCGACTTAACGCTGTGTCTACTGTAAAGTAAAGTAAAGGACAGTAAGGGCCTCCACTTACCACTGCAGTGTCCACTCTTTCTCCATTTGCAGATTATGAAGGTTTGAGCCAAGATAACAAACACACATACTACCAAAACAGCTCCTAGAAACATCACGACAGGATTCACGGGGCCCCCTGAAATAAACAAACCAATAAATAAATAAATAAATAAATAAATAAATAAATGTATTGGACTTTTCTCTTCACATTAGTTCAATTCACTATTGTTTTAGAACTGTTTTAGAATATTTGTACTAGATTAAATATATTCTACAATTGTTCAAGTATTATTTAAATTGCGCTAAATTATTAGTTCATATTAAATTGCTAATTATTTTAAATAACATAAACATAAAACATATAAGGAAAATTCATATGAAACATAGGAATACAATTCAAACTCAGATTCTAACTCTAATTCTCATGATTGTATTTAAATATTAATATATTTTGACAAACTTTCAAAAATTAACTGAGTAAGATTTTAATTAAGGACTTTTAGGGACTCCATAATTCGATACTTTCACCTAACTATAGTTTATCAGTTTTTGTTCCAGGCCTGGGTTGTACATTAATAAAAAGATTATAAAATATAAATTCGAATTGCATTTATCTCACCAGTTCATGTTATTTCACCTGTAAAAAACTCGTTATTAGATTAGAATAAAAACAACAACAAAAAAAGATCAAGATTTCATGTTTTAAATAAGTAGTTGATATGTTGTGAACTAGTTAGACACAGGGTTTTGTTCCATGTTGTAGATATAAAATTTATCACTAGCGCCATTAAAGTTAATTAAACTTACATGTTATACTTGGATTTCTCATTGAGAGCTTTGGAAATGGCTAAATGTACTGACATACATAAAATCACTTCTTATTGTGTCAGTATAATTATATTTGTTCTAGTTTTAAAGTACTTTCAAGCAAAGCAGAATTTCACAGATGAGTGTTTCGGTTTAGTAACCAGTGAAATAATAGACAATAAAAGGTGTTATAGGAGTTATTTATAACAGGTGTTAATATGGTCTTGTTTGGAAGTTTGGTTTTTTATTTCTCAGACACCTAAATATTGTTAAATGATTCCATCCACAATATAATAATTTCAGTTAGTATAGCTGAAGCATACCGTCAGTTCTGTTAACTACGCCTATTAACATCTTAAACATTACTTACCGAGGTAAACTGATGCTCCATTCCCAACAATGATCCTCCCACAAGCGGCCACAGCGCAGTAGTAAGTTCCAGCATCAGACTGGCTGAAGTTGCTGATGGAGAAGTTGTACATACAGCTGTTTGTAGAAGAGCTAAACTCACACTGATGGCTGCCAGTTTTCTGAGGGGTGTAAATGACCTCAGGAAAGGATTGTCCTGCTGCATCTCTGAACCAGAGCACTGGGAGACCTGCTGCTCTGAGGTCAGGGAGGACCGTGCACTGCAGGGTCACCGGCTCTCCTGGAGAAACTGACCCTGGTACTGGAGTCTGGAGCACTGATATGTTTAACTGAGGTTGACCTGGTCAATACAATATAGACTCTGTTAGATCTTTGTGCAAACTGGATTTCAAGTCCAGGACATTACACATATAATGATGAAATGTAAAATTGGTTATTACCTGTCACGGCTAAGAAAGTGCCTTTAGAGAAGGAGATGGCGTTCCCTTCTCCTACTGCACAGAAGTACATTCCTTCATCATCTTTAATAGCTTGTTCAATGGCCAGATTAAAACTCTGGACTATTTTGAATCTGGTTGATGAAGTTCCAGGTGCTTTGTTGCTTAATTTCATTGCTACTTCTTGAGGTTCCTGTCCTGTTCTTTGCTTGTACCAAACCCAAATCTTACTGCTATGATCAGACCCTTCCACCTCTTTACAGAGTAGAGTAACATTTTGACCAGACTCAACTGAGACGAATGATGCTGCAGAAACTTCGACAGCCTGAGTAGGATCTATAAAACAGAATAAGACTGATGAAGAAAACAGAAGATGACATGTCAGCATGCGCAGTTAACGGCAAACCCAGAAATTCTGATTAATTGAAGACCAAAAACCAAGATCTCATAAACTTACATGTTACGAAGAGAGATAGAATGAGGAACCAACTCAGAGCCATCATTATTAAAGAACCCGATCTTCACTAAAGTTAACTTGAGAAAGAGCAACTGACAAAGCAACACATTAGCTTGTGGGTTATATGCGTGTGACCTCATTGGCTGGAAGAACTCACATCTTTTTTTCTTTGACCACCAGATCAACCAGATAGTCTTCAGAACAATTTGAGTGTTATAAATCCTATTAGTTCTATTAAAATAGTGGTAATTCTATCTGTTCTATTCTAATATATCGCTTTATGCCAAAAGTATCTTTTATAAAACCAGCAACAACTTTAAAGATTAGACAGTGAAAAGAAATGTGCTTGTAAGTGCAGCAACAACAAATTACACAATTACACAATTCTACAATTTAATATAGAAGTAAAAAAATAGACTGAAGAATCTGGTGGTCTAGGGATCTCAGATTTTATGCAGTCCCCAATATTATATATATAAATAATATATACTCATGTGTGCAGTTGTTTGTGCTACCATGAAATGGGGAGGAATGTATAACAGAAAGTTTTAAATTCTTGTTTTTATTAGTTTCTGTATGGGTTTACATATGAGTCAGCAATACAGTACATCACTACCATATATTTGCTGATATATTGGTTCATCCATCTGTTCCCCCCACCCCCTGTAGTCAATGGTAACATCATGACTAGCTCCATCTGCTAGCTATGTGTTTCCTAAGGCTTTGTAGACAGTGGATTGAAGGCTGATATGAGCTTCCTCTGAGACATTTAAATTTAGTTACTGAGTCTTTATGTTGGCAACCATCCTTCTAAGTGACGGAAGAGAGGAGGGGCTTCCTCCCCTCAGACTGAAAAAACGCCAGTTATTATTGTGGCATCAACGTTGGAGGATCAACCACACTGCTGCTACTATTCATTCATTCATTCATTCATGTTGTAGGTGGCTTCTTCCTTGTAGGTGGGACCTATCCTATGACCCTGAGCTTTTAATTGGTTAGAATGGGCCCATCTTGTGTGAGGTTCTGGCGGATTGATGGTTTACAGGTAAATGGGGAATTAGGATTAATTTTACCCCCAATTTTAGTGAAATTTAGTGCACTTCATGATTTATGTCTCATGACTATTAATAATCTGGCCAACTGGAGCCTGGCCTTCTTTATGGAACACAACCAAGCTCAACTACATTTCTCAATATCTTATGTCAGTGCAAAACAAAACACTGTTCAGCTGGGTATTAATAATAACAGATACGTATCCAGAAAACACTGAAACTTTAAATCGGCTACTTTAACTCAGTTTGACTTAGTTTCTTATCTTCTCAGCAATATCATCTCTCTTAATAGATCTGTAGTCAGAAACAGGGAGGAATCCCACTCTGGTGAAAACATTTTCCTTGAGCAGTAGTCTCTTCTTCACATAGAAGTTTAAAGGGGCAAAAATGAAGTCTTCAGCCTCCGGGTCCTGAACGAAAGAAAGAAAGTGTTGGATGACTACTGACTTCTAGTGTCTTGCGACTAAATTCAAGCAAATCCACACATTCAAGCATCTATCACAGACCTTGTTCTCTATGTAAATCTTTGATTTCAGAATAAACATATATAAATAGATGTACCACAAAACCAACAAAAACTGGGAAAACCTTTTCAGTTTTTGGTTTTCTGGATCCTTTATTAACCCTTAATTAAACTCTTTATTGGACCCCTTATTTGACCCTTTATTTAAAATATTTTGGCTCACTAACTTTGCCTGTATTATATAAAAAGTTAAAATTAATACAACACAAAAAAAAATCAAAAACGGTTGGACAGAGTAAAAATAACAGTGAAAAGTTTATGTAAATATTTTTTGTCTTAAAATATTTCACAATAAGCAGGTGAATCTGTAACAGGTAAGGGTTTATCACCAGGGATTAAAGGTATGTGTCTCATGAGTCTGTGCCAAACATAATGAGAGAATGCAGTAATCCGGAGAAATCTCAGTGTAGGTGGGGAAGGCCAGAAACCACTGGGAATCTGGAAGACCTTCAAGCCCTCAAACAACACTGCATGACAAACCATAGTGCTGCTGAAATTTAGACCCAGAACTCCATAACTTAAGAACGTCTGCTGCTTCATCAAGACATGCAGCTATTGCAAGAAGAAAGCCAAATGCCAAGCAGATATCAATTGAGTTCTCTGGGCCTGAACTCACCTGTCCAATGTACAGTGTGTGTGTGCTGGGGTCAGATGAGCTTGTTTTTGTGAAGCACAGACTTTGAGATCTTTGTGCCAAACACTTGAACCAGTAAAAGGTGCAACAACTAGATCTGTCATGGTATGGGGGTCCTAGGTGCCCACGTCATGAGTGACAAATGTTGGCATAGGTGTAGCATGCTATACCAGTAGGCAGATCCATTTTTCATGAACATGGAGGAGTACACTGGGATTTTAGAAAGGCATATGCTGTCAGCAGGATGATGTGTTTTTCCCAGGATGTACATGGTTACTTCAGCAGGACAATGCCAGGCCTCATTCTGTACACCCAACAGCATGGCTTTGTGGACACAGAGTGCTCATGTGCTTGACTGGCCTGCCCACAGTCCAGATATGTTTACTACTGAGTATGGTGCATAATGATGATGAGAGTACGACAATAGCGATTACAAACTGTTGGGCAAAAAGTTTTGGGTTTAACAAAAGTGGGAAAAAAATTCCACTTGTAGAACTGTAGCACTCAGTACCACCATTTCCCAAACCCTTCAACAGTGTAATTAAAAGGAAAGATGATGCAGCGCAGTGGTAAACATGCTTTTGTCACAACTTTTTTTTAAGTGTGTTGTTTATATTTTCAAAACAACAGAAATCTCTTCTTTGTACAGTCATTTAAATAAAGATTCAAGAGCATTTCTGTAAACCTGATCTGTTGTAGTTAAACGTTAAATACATTATATAAAAATAAACAGATTCTTGTTTATTGCATTTTATTACATTTACATTTAAGGCATTTAGCAATGGCCTTTCCAGAACTTTTTCCAGAAATTGGGGTTTGCATAAATGGGTGTTGACTGGTATGTGCATCATGTGCTCAAACATGAGATTTAACTGCTAACATAGAAAGGACATGCTGGTGTGAACTGGTGTTAAAACCACAACATCTTCTGGAGGTGTACAAGTTTCCTGTGTAGCTCATGTGACAAAAAGGGTGGGGGTGGGGGTGGGGCGTGACAGCTAGATGCAAAACCCTATATAAAGCAGTAAGTGTATAAAACACAGTATGCGTACAGTTAAACACATCATTCTGATGCCACACATTGGTCAATATTAAAACACCACACATATATGTTCAGTACAGAGGTTATGTTTTGTTGCCTATTAGAATATCATTTCTTTCCGTTCTATTGTGATACTAAAATTCTGCAAGACACTATATTTTAGAAAAATGCAATAATAAAAAAATCACAGTGCAGTATATTCCCTATTATAAGAGTGTACATAAATGTGTACATTCAAACCATATTAAGAAAACAGAAAGTCTTGGAAAAAGGCAGCCAGTCATTTAGATGAACACATAAATGATGTTTGACCGTAGCTAATGGTGTTAGCCTTTTTTATACCTATATTTACATAATCTATTTTAGACACTTCAGGAATCAGTGAATAGACTATGATGGGAACATACCTGGTCTTGTAGCTCCTCTGGAATATTGTGGAGGACGAACTGAGACATTTTGTCTTGAAAAGCATTGAGAGGAAAATGTGTTGTTACGCATGTGGTAATAAACTGTATAACAGCCTTCAGTCATATTCACATGTTTGGGCACAATAACTCAATCAAATCACTTATATTGTGGATTCTCCAATGAAAATAGGTTAGCAAAGAAAACACACATTACAAATTTACCCGAGAAAATAAATATTTTTACAGGAAACGTCATATTAATTTCATTGTAGATGAAATACTGAAATATTTCCACTTAAAAATCAACACAATACATGCAGACGGCATATTCAAGAATAAATAGCAGCAGAGTTACTAACAGAAGCAGATCTACATTTTAAAAGAGTCACACTCACCACTGCAGGGCTCACAGCTTCTCCTTTTACAGATTAGAACGGCTTGAGCAGAGATCACAACCACACACACTACCAAAGCTGCACTCAGAAAGATCAGAGTGAGATCCTGAGGCTGCCCTGAAAGACAGCAGTGATAAAAATCATGTTCATCACCATCATGTGACAGATTTTAATGTACTTCAGAATATCAACAAGTACAACATTACCAGATGTTCAGCTCGTTATAGGAACGAAATTCAACTGAAATAGTCGAAAGCTGAGTATTTTTTAATGAGAAGCGAGAGCTTATTTATGATTATGTGGCTTACCTGTCTGTGAATTATCAATTGATATTTTTTAATAGCTTTATAAAATCCAAAATACTTTAATTAAATCCTAAACAAAATCTTGAATATTTATTTAATTAATTAAATAAATGTCATTTATTTATTTATTTAATATAAATGGATCCTCAAAAGTATTTAGCCAATTTTACTGAATTATTTTTTCAGATTTGTTTTATAAATTGATTAACTGAATTATTTGAAATGGCGATTTCAGAACACAACACTTTAAGTACAATATCAAACTGATGATAAGGTCTTTGTATGGAGAAGGGTTCCAGAGGAATTTCAAACAGACTGCACTAAGGGCTGGTTATTCTACTATTGTTTCACCAATGACGTCATGAACTCAGAAGTATAAAAGGTCATTTGGATGCAAAGCTGCAGAATGGATAAACATCGGAATCTCACCAGCTGCCTTCCAAAAGAACATTGCAACTATAACTAGAGAAAAGCAATCAAAGAGGAATTACTCATTTCTACTGATGTTCCATTCCCAATGTTGATCCTCCCACAAGCAGCCACAGTGCAGTAGTAGGTTCCAGTATGGTGGTGGTTGAGGATGTTCCTGGAGAAGTTGTACACAGAGCTGTGTGTAGAAGAGCTGATCTCACACTGACGGCTGCTGCTGTTCTGATGAGTGTAAATGATCTCAGGAAAGGATTGTCCTGCAGCAGCTCTGAACCAGAGCACTCGGAGATCTGCTGCTCTGATCTCAGAGAGGACCGTGCACTGCAGAGTCACCGGCTCTCCTGGAGAAACTGGTCCCTGCACTGGAGTCTGTAGGACTGATATGTTGAGCTGATGATGATCTGGTCAGAATTACATAGAGGGTTTTAGACAGTGTCCTTTGTGTGTATGAAGCCTAATATAGTATAGAATAATCAATGGATTATTAATGGATATTCATAAACTGTATACTTAAAAAAAAATACATCACAAAACAAGCCTAGGACTGCTGGGAATACTGTTTATAAGTACAAACTAAGCCTATACATTGTCTTAAATAACTTTCTTATAAAAATGCATTATTTGCTTAATTTGATACAATCTTTGCATTGCTGTGTATGGACACTGTCAATAATTAAGAGTTTGGATGATAATTTTACCATTGTGTTAAAACATTTCTTAAAACATTTTAACATCTTTGCATTGCTGTGGAACGGCTGTAAATAAGCATAATGAAGATTTTTTATTGGAAAACTGAATTATCATCAGTTCATGTAACAGATATTCCAAAGTAGTCTTCATTACAGATATTCCACAGTAGTACATCCCTTCATCATCCTTTGTGGGGTGTGGTATAGTCAGACTAATGCTGTTCTCTATTCTCTCCAGTTTGAAGCCAGATTTTTGGAAACGTGAGGAAAGTATGGCTTCCATAAAAGCCCCCTTGATCCCCACCTCCTGAGGCATTTGTCCCAATGGCTGTTTGTACCAAAACACATCTTCCTTACTCTGAGGGTCAGCCAGTGTGCACTGAAGGGTCACAGCTTCGCCAGGCTTGGTCGAGACAAATGACTGTCTCTGGTAAATATCCACAGCTCCTGCAGCGTCTATGAAAGGATTATTATTCAGGCAGTCTTAAACAAAACTGTCAGTGATTAATAAAAGCAGTTTTAAATGGGAGAATTTTTAAATAACTTACATATTTCACAGATAGACAAAATGAGAATCCAGTTTGAAGCCATCCTCATGACAGTGTCTACAGGTACTTTGAGTAACATGTTTAAACAGGAAGTGTTTGACGGCCCAGGTTGGTTTTGTCTGATGGGCTTACATCACACTCACTTCATTGGCTGACACAAGTCATGGGTTACAGTGAATGTGTTTTCCTTCAGTTGTTTTGTTACCTAACATGACCACCAGAAGCCCCTGTCTTCCTTTCAGATCTCGCTGTCCATGACTGGTGGAGAGAGTGCGACAGAGAGCCACAATTTAAACAACACAGCTAACTTGGAGAATGGCTTAACCACAACCAGGAATTCTTCCACTTTAACAATAAGGTCACATGCTCTAATATTTTGTTTGCCTATTGATTTTATCATTGTAGCATTTTTTCCATCTAGAGTCACAATAATTTTGGCTGAGATTTTGTATTGATGATGGGAGAATTAAACTACTCGATAAAGTCTCTAGCACATCGCAAAGAATTCCAAAGAGCTTAAGGTCAGGGCCCTGCCATGTGAAAATAATTCCTAATGCTACTGGAACCACTCTTTCATATTTGAGCCCAGTGAGATGTTGCCAGCGGAAACATTATTAATAATTATTAACATATTATTTTGTCTCGGCAGTGTCTTTTTACAGTTGTTATTAAAAAAGTAAATAAAATTAATTCAGTAATTTAGTCTCTTTCATAATGATTTTACAGAACGAGGACTTCTCAAAATTCAGCAGCTTTTACCTGCAGTGTATGTTTAGCATATGATGAGCAGTTAGGAGGAAAAAGCCCTTCCTTTTTCTTTTGTTGAGGGGTTGGTTGAACTTACTGAGGCCAAGGTTCCAATTACAGTAGTGTCCTTTAAGATGTACAGTACAATAATACAATTATATAGTAATACTGTGGTAATACTGTATATTTCAACTTATGTTAAGAATAAGTTTACCACAACCACAAACATGTATAAAACACAATACAGTAAAACCACAAAATAATAAAAAAGCTTAAAAATGGCAGAAATTTGATCAAATTGAGAATAGCACATTGAGAACAGCACATTCAGATATCTGATCTATATATATCAATATATAAAAAATAATTTGAATTGAACCGTAAAATACTGTAATTTAAGACTGAACAACATAAAATACTTTTCAAACCAAAGTACACTGTAAAAGATCATATCATATGACTCAGCAACTCTTCACATGAAAAATCACCAAACCTGACTATTCTGCTTAATATACACCAGCAACACAACTACCACTACTTAAGTATTTTCCATCTATGCTCCTAGGAAAGTGTGATTCCAAGATTTTGGATAAAAAACAAAATGAGTGCAGTATGTTTGTAGCTTGTTGGATGTAGGACGGAGCAACTTAACAGGAGCAGATTTGAAAATGAAAAAAAAACATTTTTTGCTTGGCCAGGATTCAAGTTAGTAAATGGAAATAAGAATTTTAATTAAACATAGTCTATAGCATATTGCAACCAGATATGGTTAAACATTATTTCAGAGATAAAGATAATTGTAAATACAAATGGATAATTACAGTCTTTTATTTAGTGGTTAATAACTTATACTGTCACAATACCACCATATATTTACTTACTCATTAATGAAGTATAAAGTGTACAGAATACTGAACTCTCTGTACTGGGAGCAGGATCATACCACTAATTGGATGATATCCAAGTCTACATGATTCAGGTGTAAAGCTTATAATTAAAACCAAAAAATTTTACAGCAATGGAAAACTGTAAGACTGTATATTACATATCAGAACATTATAAAACAAATAATGTAACTTTGTATAAACTATAAACTGTACAGAAAGCTTCCCTTGAGTGTCTCCAGACTACAATGTGAACTCTTTAGTCCAGCAGCTCCCCTTCTGAATCCTCCAGGTCATTGTTACTGAGATCCAGTTCTTTCAGGGTCCTTTTCATATATTTGTACAACATGTTGCTGTGAGATTACAGCCAGCTAATAAATAAATGCATCATACATGTAATAAACAGCTGGAGATTAGTAGAGAAAAACTGGAGACAAAAAGCAACACTTGGATGTGCATTTAGATAAATACCACCTAGTGTGGTTTCAGTTTACAATTAGACAAAATCTATTAAGAGTACTAAGATAGTAATAAGCATTACTAAACTGTTAACTAACATTGCATTAACTCATACATTGCATAACTATTTAGAAATGATAATAAAGAATTAAATAATATCAAAAGCAATATTAGTTATTACTTTTATCAGTCATTATTTGCTGTGACATAACTGTTAAGTAATGCTCATTACTTTCTCAATGACCATTAAATAAATTAATTGTATGTGTTGTAAAATGACAGATCTGTGTTACATTACCTCTGAAACTCTATTTATATTCCAAAAATCTGTATCATCTGCCTCTAAAGGTCATCAGCACTCATAGATTTACCTTCTTATTTGGAAGTGAAGAATACATACCTCTTGAGGTGGAGGACTAGACTGCAGTTATTTCTCTTTTCTAGACTGCAGAAAAGCATTTTTAGTTCCTTTACTTACTTGGCCTGACCTGATGGAATGGAGTTTCCCTGAAGGCAGATATCACACATGGGACTCAAGGCTTTAGAGAACCACATTTACTTTATCCACTGTATAGGTGTACAGTTACAGATTGTAGCTCATCTGTTTCAGTGAACAATTTACATCATTCATTATTGGTCAGTTTTAAACAACAGGGCAACTGCTGACTAGATATGTTTGGAGGGAGGCCCATCTCAGCACAGCAGTGAGGCGTTCAAACTCAAAACTGGTGTATTTTAAATACAGTTAAATGTCCACTAGGCGTCAGTGTACTGCTTGAGCACACTACAGGCACAGGTTTGTTCACCAAGATATAAACAATGTAAATGCACCTTCAAAGGTATGACAATGTTTGAGGTCCAATTGTGTGTCTTATATAAGTTCTAAAGGTAAACAACAGCCGGATTTCCAGGAGTGTTACAAGAGTACCACAGAACATAGTACAAGACTGGAGTGCAGGCAGTTTGTATGGAGCCATGGCAACTTAATTCCAGCAGAGTACAGTACTGTATATATTCTACCTATAGATACTGAAGACAATCCCAGAGACTTGATGGCTACACTGTACCCCCTAGGTACGACATACAGTGCATCCTCGGGGGATGTGGAACCCTGTAATTAACCTCTAATGCCCCAGTTACTGTGTACTTGGGGGTATTTTTAATGGGTATTACCTCAGTGACAGTTCAGTGAAACCAGAAAGTGTAAAAGAGAACAAGAAGCACACACACTCACCATTTTCACTTTTATTCTTTCAAAATATTACTTGAAAACATATATATTTTTTAAAATTGTATCTTATTCAGAAGCCACATTCTTTAAAGAATGACAGATACCTCTGAAAAGTCAGAACTGATTAAATGCTGTGTTTTAATGAATGGCATTATGTGTACATAATGCACAGCATTTCTCACACTGCTCAGTAATAAATTATAAAATGTTTGATTAATTATTCTTATACCTAGAAACTGCTAAAATGACATAGTACATCCCCAAGCCTGAACACTCATTAGGAAGGTGTAGTTTTATGAATATACATGGTGAACTGAAGCTCACATGCAGGATTGAATTCAACAGTAAAATGATGTTGTTGGCAATTTTTGTATTTTAATGAAATAAAAAAAATCTAGCAGTTAGAACGATGGGCAGCAGCACTGGCACTTCTAACCTGAGAATACACAACGATGTCATTCTGTTCTCTCTTCTCTCTGCTTTCGGTTCTCTTCTTTTTGAAATGCACTGGAGCGTAATTCAGAATCTCAGGATTACGGTCCTGTTGGGATGAATTTTAAACATCAGTGAACATTTTAATTCAGGCCTATTGACATATACTGCTGTCTCACAGCCAGGGATGCTGAACATTGTCTTACATTGCCTTATCTAAATATACAACCCTGCCACTATTGCTGGAGATCACCTAAGCAGATAATAACATCTCATGAGCCCACTAAGAAATTAACAGCTCTAATTATTCAACCATTCAGGCAGTTTAAATAATAAACCTCAAATTAAAGCTGTTCATACTCATTGCTTATTTTTTTCTGTATAGTTTGTTTATGTTTAATGTCTACACATAACGTTACCATATAAATAAACATACGAAGACCAATCTAAAATCTAAAGTGATTTGCAAAAACATCTGACAGGTAGTGCAGTGTAACCATGGAAGGCCAGACATGTTGCAGACCTTAACCAGAGGCTACCAGAACTATTGGAACAGCATGAATGGGCATCCATATAAAGAGTACCTGGTCAATAGTGTTCTCTATTACAGCACCCAGCTGAAGCTTCTCTGTGGAAGGGAATGAATCAGTTACGTTTAGTCAGGTTACATTCCATTATAAATCCTTTTACTGATTTAAAGACTAGTTTGTTATATAAACTTTAATAAACACACACTTACCACCGCAGCGACCACAGTTTCTCCATTTACAGATCACAGCGGCTTGAGCCAAGATCACAATTATACTCACTCCCAAAGCCATTGTGAGGGAAACCATTAAGAAGTTACCAGACAATGCTGTAGGACAAACAAAATGAAAATGGAATGCTATAGGCATTGAATTATCCAATTGGTACAAAATATTAAAATAGAGTAAATTAATTAATTCAATTTGAGAAAGTTCTAACTTAAGAAATCAAAATAAAGAACCAGTCATGGCTATAATTTTCAGGTACTTAACAATTACCAGCCTTCATCTCTGCTACATTATTAATGTTGTGTTTTAATGAAAAGGTAATAATTTGTCAATCTATTGAGACTGTATGAGTCAGTGATATTATATAGTGTTATAATCCTGCCTTACCCAAAATCTGATTTTAGATGAAGCTTAAAGTAAAATACAAATAAAAACATAAATAAAATATTAGCACTGTGTAAACATAGTAAAGGTTATTGTTACTTAGTGTGGCTGTCTTAATGAAGGGTTCCATTTAAACTAATAATCATTTGCAAAAAAATAAACATACAAATACTAAAGGCATGGTTAAAGTAAAAGAGATTAATAAACACATTAAAAATCCAGCTTTATAATACAGGCCCAATTAATTATTGCTATGTTTAAAATAGCTCATTCAAGTAACAAGATGGTAAATAGTAGGTGATAATTTGTACATCACAAATTAATTAATGCTTGATAATAATACCAATTAATACAACTTATAACAAGTTGTTACATAAATGTGATTAACAAACTATTACATAACTACTCCATATTATTAAATAAATATTATCTAGGTATTACAGTCTTCTTAATTATTAGTTGATCAAATAAACTGTGTTAATATTAATGTTATTTTTATATATAAAGTATCAGCAGAATATATGTTTAATATAATTTAGGGAAAATTATTATACCAATATCACTGCTAGAGGCTGAATTCTACATAAATAAATGTGTTAGCAAAATTATGAATTGAATACTAACGTTTTATTATTAAACATGTTGTAGACCATTAATTTTTTTAACTCAAAAAAGAAAAACCCTGCCTTAAAATTATGAGTTAACTGAAGGTAAAATTATGAAACAGATTCTTGTTCTGTTATTTTATGTATTACTAGAAGTTCAGTAACTCAAAATTTTTAACCAGCTTGGTTGCCATCTCTTTCACAATACAACACCAACATTCTTTACAAAATATTTAAATCCTCACTCAGTTCTACTGTTGTTCCATTCCCAAATATGATCCTCCCACAAGCGGCCACAGCGCAGTAGTAGGTTCCAGTATGGTGGTGGTTGAGGATGTTCCTGGAGAAGTTGTACACAGAGCTGTGTGTAGAAGAGCTGATCTCACACTGACGGCTGCTGCTGTTCTGATGAGTGTAAATGATCTCAGGAAAGGATTGTCCTGCAGCAGCTCTGAACCAGAGCACTCGGAGATCTGCTGCTCTGATCTCAGAGAGGACCGTGCACTGCAGAGTCACGGACTCTCCTGGAGAAAATGGCCCCTCTACTGGAGTCTGGAGCACTGATATACTACTGGTCAAATTTGACTCTCCTGTTAGAAAAAACACAAAGATTAAAATCTTTTGATCTTTTGCCATATGATCACCTGTCAAATATTCAATACACATATTTAATACATACTCTAAAATATTATAGCATGACAACCATGATAGATAAAAACAATAAAGTACTGTTTACAGAACTGAACACGATAGCTGATATTTGTGAAGCTATGAGTTAGTTTGAAGTAAGTTTTACATTATATGATGTTTTATGTAGTAATGTATAATATGAGTATGAATATGAGAAGTACTAACTTAGTTTAACAAAATTACACTGGAATTACTGAAACTGATAACTACTAATATATTAAAATATTTAAATTACTTGAAACAACCAGTTAGTAAGTACAATTATAGTGTCAAGTATCTCTAAAATAGTAGCTTAAATACTATGTCTTCCATTTTTAAAGTAATGCAAAGAGAGATTCCAAACAAATCAGGAGCTATGGGTTTCTATTTCTGTTTTATGTCAACATAAAATTTTATTTGAAAAATGTTGATAATGTAGAAGGATTAAAAATCAGAAAAACATGGAATTTTTGTCTATTTATGTATTTATTTATTTAATTGAATTGAATAACAAGATAACAGAATATAGGCTTTTATTGTCCCATGTTGTGAAATTTCCACCGTTTCAGCAGAATACATTGTAAACAAATACACTTAACTCAAAAAACTCTTACGTAAATGGGGACATTATAAGGTCTTGATAAAACATGACATTGTACTACATTTACATGACCTTTTATGCCTCATCAGGTCAAAAGATGATAATTAAGCTCTACACTATTAAACAGGAGCTAGAGGAATCAGCGTTTTCCAAAGCACATCTTTTTATAACTAGATTTGTATTACACTTCTCAATGGTCAGTACAGGACTACTTTACAATGCCCTTGTTAAGTCTTATACAAGATAATAGCTGCTAATTAACTGGCTTTATTTATTTATTCATTAATTTATTTACAAGAACAACTGTCAGTAAACTTATTGTCAATGTTATACTAAATGTTTAAGCTCATTAAAGTATAATACATATTAAGAACCCAGTAAGATATTTAATAACCATAGCTTTATTTTACAGCACTGGTCCTTTTTTTCTGCATGACTATATACCCTATTTGTGTCCAGCCTTTTCAAACTATTTAACTACTAAGTGAAAATGACTACAACAAACTTCACCAGTTCATATCTAGAATCTTCCTGGCATTTTGATATAAAGTCCTTTTGTTTGACTCCTCTGGTTTGTATCTCACACTGCTGAACTTTAAAATACTATAGAAGAAAGTATTATCCAAACTCTGCTGTGTTAGGTGAAAATGTGTAATTACCTGATACAGCTAGGTATGTTCCACTGGTAAATGTAATTACGTTCACCTGAGAAATTCCACAGAAGTACATCCCTTCATCCTCTTTAGTAGCATGTGGAATCGTCAGAGAAACTGTATTTTTGGTTCTCTCCAGTCTGAAGTTTTTGAATGGTGCGAAAAGTATGGCACCCATAACTGGTCCTGTCATCCCAACCTGCTGAGGCAACTGTCCGACTGGTAGCTTGTACCAAATAAAAAGATTGCTGGACTTGTCTTCAAGTGTGTACTGAAGAGTAACAGCTTTACCAGCTTCAACCAGGAGAAATTGATGTGTTTTATTAAGAGACATGGTTTGTGCAGGATCTGTAAAAAAAAAATCACTGAATAAAAACATACACATACAGCATAACCAATGAAATTACTGTGATTTTGGCATTCACAAAATTAAAAATTGCATTTGTAAAATAACAATGTAAATGTTTCAGTTTCTCTTGCTAATAGACTTACTCATGTTGTAGAAACATAGAATGAAAATCCAGACTTGAGCCACATCCATAATAGTGAAGAGTTCGAATGTTCAAGAGCCAATGACAAAAACTTCATTTGTCTGAAGCATGTTGTGCTTAAGGCATATTTACTCACTGTCTGACACACGTTCATCATTTGGCCACTAGAAGTCAGGTGTAAAAATAGCAACCAAAGAAAAAAAATCAAGCACAAGTTTCACGTCATAGATGCATAATTAGCATCTATGAAGCACTTAGCTGGCAGGCCTGCATCTGGAGACCCAATCCTAAATTATTTTTATCGGTTAGTCTAAAGATTTTACTGCTTAGTCCAATCAAGGTCTACCAAGCATACTTGGAATTCAGGTGTGATATGCCTGTGTACCCAAAATGGAATAAAATATATTCAGTTAATATTTAAAAAAAAAAAGGTTAAACTTTAATAACCTAGTATTTTAGTTTTACCTAACATTAACTTTTGACTGCCTGTCATAAAAGGCCTGTTTGTCTGATATAAACATTTATTGGATGTATGATATCACTTCTGTAAATGCAGACTTTATAAGGTTTGTTAAACATGGCTGTGTATTATTAAGCCTCATCAGTTAAAAAATGATAATAAATAAGCTATATATCATCCATATTTAGGCATTTTCAAGTCAGTAGCTGCTAATTAACTGGCTGCTTATTATTTTACACAATTAAGCAGCAACTAGGTTAAAAAAAGCTGTTTAAAGAGCAGCTATCTTTATGAATTATGGGTCATAATCCTTTAATCTGCCTTTATTAAGCCTATAGCTGGTAATAACTCGGCTTCTCATTACTGCTTTTTTAAACATTTCCTAGATCACTTTTAATGATGGAATTAAGCCACCTGCAAAATAATTGTGTGTCCATTACCATGATGCAGAAAACAAACATTATTGTTTAATAAAGGTAAATATTAAGTACACTACTGATAGGGGTATGAGCATAAACAAAAAACTGGTAGAAGTTTTAAACATCTAGAAGTTGTGTATTCTTCATAATAGTAATGGACAGCCAATTACAGCAGATACAGGTTTAATAATACTTAATAATGCCATAATAATAAGCACCTAAAAAGAATATAGTGCATAATTTTAACATTTTATTTTATGGAACGCATTTTTGGGCCATAATTGCAGTATTTTTTTATCTTTTTAATATTAACAGTGCACAATAAATAATAGGGACCATGATAGATTACTGTAGACTCTAATTAGCCTCATTTGATCTCTTCTGGAGATCATTATTTTAAAGCTAATTAAGGGTTTAATAAAGTCACTAATACTTAAAGATGCATTTCACATTATACAGTAGAATTTATTCATCCTTCCTTAGAGACTAAAATGCATTAAACAAGATTTCAATAAATCAATTTGGGTCCCACATTTTAAAGCTAGAAAAATGCATGGCTGTAGCAAACCGTGTACTGTACTGCTGTTTATCTCTGTTGGACTTGAAGAACCCGCTCATAGTAAAAGAACTGTTTTGTAAAGATTTGAACAAGAATTTGGCCACAATGATCAGAGATGAGCAAACCTTTTCACTGTGGTGTTGTGGTGAAGCTGTGAAGCTACAATTCTAAAATCTCAGGGGTAACGATTTAGGATAAATGGTAAATGTTTCATGTCATAAAATCAGAACATATTTTATATCAAGTATCTGATTTCATCCAGTTTCCCACACAAACACACATGGTTCTACTCGTCTCCTAACTTCCAGGTTTAGCAGATGTTATTAACTTGTAAGTAACTCTTTATGCCAACTCTGGTCTCTAGTATGATATCTAGAGGACAGGTGGTATCTGGGCCTGTTTGATTTGTATTGCAATGCTCGATGTCTGGGGGATAGATCAACATCATCAGATCAGTAGAACATGATGAAATCACAGGTCCAATCTAGCTGCCTGGTGGGCTGTATTCATGCTGAGAGCTTATTAGTGATGGTTTCCTGCTTAATTTATAATTGGCCTCATGGTGAATTAAGGTGAGTGATCAGTGTAGAATCACTAGAAACTTCTAGTAAACCACCCAAGTCACCTATAGTGGGGCATTAACCTATCTGACCCAGAGCTCATTCCTAAATGAATAGTTGACCTTATCTAAAAATTTAGCATTTAAATTTATATAAATGCTGTAACAGCATTTACTCTTTTGGGAAGACCAATAGATGTTGGAACATTGCTATGAGCATTTGATTGCATTCATCTACAAAAACAGAAGTGAGGTCAAGTTCTGATGTTGGATGATCAGTTTTGGATCACCCAATCTAGAGAACACAGTTCCATTGCTCAACAGACCAATGGTGAGGGACTTTAGACCCCTCTAGCTGATACTTGCCACTGGTCATGGTGATATTGAGCTCATGTGCAGCTGCTTCAGAGTGGCCCATTCTATTGGTCAGTGATGTTCTATGGAGATTATACGTGTTGAACACACCAGTGTCAGCAATGGATACTCTGAAGTAGCATGAGTTAAACATTATGAGGAATGTCTGAATACTTGTAGTTAATTAGGGCTAATTGAAAAATTAATTAGGGTTAATTAAAAAATATATGTTTTGTAGCATTAGCATTAGCATTAGCAGTGCTGATGCATATTGCATGCGCTGTGTGCACAGAAGCCTTTTTGCACATGAGGGCACCAGTGAGCTTCAGATATTAGCACGTCTGACTTAATGAATATGTATTTTAGGACGTGACACTGTTGGGGCACAAAATCAGGGACACAGAGCTTACAGTGGGTAGCTGAGTGATTTATTATATGACCAGAATATATTTTAATAAAGAGTTTAAAAGCCAATAAGAAGGGCGTATGGTTACTTTGTGAATGCAGTAAAGACTGTCACTTTCGCTTTGGGCCGGGTGATGCCTCTTCCTGTGCTCAAGTACGTGTACAAAATGTACGTCTGCTGTTGGAACATGAAAAAACAAAACGTGCTAATGTGCCTCCACCTGTTCCCAGTCATAAAGCATTTCCTCAGTGACTTTTATAAGACAGTGAGGATAATATTTGCAGCATAGCATTATAGGTACTGCATACAGTTTGTAGCTCGTTGGTAGATTTTGTTTTTACTTATGACTTATGTCACCTCTTCCATCAGACGTTCAAGAGAGAAGCTTATCTTTTAGTTTCGCTATAGTTTAGCTGACTGAATTGTGTTCTGTGTGGTTCCGAAATTTAGCAACAACATTTTGGGCAATCCCCTTTAAATTTGGCCCATAGTCTACCTGCACATGACTTATTGTTTAATATTCAGCTATGATAATGTGGGAAACTTGAAATATATACAGATTATATACAGAACAAAGCCCACAGTATCAGCAGATGCACAACACACCCTGGACACAACCTCTGGACTAATTCTGTTCACTCTACACGCCTATGCACATTCATATATATAGTCACCTTATGATATGCATTATTATAAATGGTGTAATTCTACTTGTGTAAACTGTAAATTTTATTTTTTATTCTTTTAATTGTTTATTTTATAGTACAATGACAATAAAAGGAGTCTATTCTATTCTATTCTATTCTATTCTATTGTACAATATATTCTGATTGCAAAGCATGCAAAAGTAACTCAATGTGTTTGTTCATAACGAGTTTTACAGTTTAACATTTACAAGTAGTCATTCTAAAGCCAGTCTTACATGTGAGCATGTGTTTATGAAACTCTCTGTCTTTGATGTGTCAGTGGACGCTTCCCCTTTGTAGGTGTTGTTTAGGCCGTTGGTGGTTTTTGCAGCTCCGCTGTCCGCTATACCTTGCACTCTCACCTACTGCACTGCAAAAGTTCCGACTTATCTCTGCAGACCACTTTAAAGACCCTTGATGGGACTTCTCAGAAAAACAACCCCTCGCTCATTCGTCAAAATTTCCACAGGAAGCTCAGGCTACAGCTCTCTGTCGTCTGTTAGAGTAAACTGTCTACATGTAATATATGACAGTAAAGGGTCAGGTTTTAATTACAATATATAATATTTCACAAAGTTGAAGTGACTTGATCTATTCCGGATCCTTTGCTAAAAGAAGAAGCCGAATAGAATAGAAGCAGAAGAAGAAGAATAGAATACAACCTCAACTGTCATTTATAGATTTGTGGCCCCAGTGACGAACAGTGTTTGGTGACGGTGTTCCTTGAAAGGGAATTGTTAAAGTACTCCTGAACCCATTGTGCTGACATCTGTCACAGAAGTGTGTCACACTTTAAAGCAGTACCGTCTGAGAGGTCAAAGGTCACAGACATTTGGTTATGGTTTGTGGCCTGTTTTTTTACACAAGGCCCTTTCCGTAGATTTCTTGATGACATCATAAGTTCTTTTATGGCTGGACTGTTTGCTGAGTTTTATACCAGAGCATGATTACATCACCAGTTTAAGATGTTTTTAAACACATCACAACGCCCTTAGTCTTAAATGCTTAAATGCTTCTGTCCCAATGAATGGATTTCAGGTCTCATTTCCATAATGAGCATATCTGTTTACAAGGTAAGTAAAATAACCTTTCTTTGTACTGCGGTTATATAACTTACAGGTCACAGTACAGGCCGTTTCACATCCTGACAAACTGCTTTGTAGTTGGGTTTGTGTGTTGCACGCAGTTCACAATATGCAAACAGTAAAAGCCTACAAGGTTTAAACTTTCGTTTGGTGCAGTGGGTGGTATTGTTGCATCACAGAAAAGGGGGCTGGGTTTGATATCATAGGTATCATCCGCAATTCCACATTTATCACAAAGAGCTTACATACAGGGCTTTAAATTGTATCAACCTCTACTTTAAATTATATAAGCCATAAGAAAATCTGGACAACACACAAATACCAGCCACTTTATTGGGTACACCTCAATTTAACCACACTCACTGTTTCTCTGTATACTTTATTACCCTGTTCTTCAATAGTCAGGACCCTCACAGGACCACCACAGAGCAGGTATTATGTGGGGGGTGGATCATTGCAGTGACACACACAGTGGAAAGGTTTTACAGTAAATGGTTGAACATGCCTTTGGCAGCTCTGGATGGCAGCTCTGCCTCCCACCTTCAGGCCTTAACAGGTGAACTGTGTGGTGTATCAATGCCTCCTTGCGGCTGTCAGCAGAACTGCAGAACACATGTGGCATAACATTTATTTTTATTTTAGCTGGTGGCCTTAGGGGATGGGACTGTCCAATGCATGTTTGTGGTTAATATTATATATATATATCCAAAGGAGACGTTAATGATTGGCTAAAATGAGTGATTGGATTTGGGCATGCCGAACCAAAGGACTTCCAGTAGTGGCAAAAATCCCAGTCTACCAGTCTATATTAAATTCTCCATGGAATTGTCCCAGGACAGGCATCCACCAAATCTAGGCCAACTACACCATTCTTTGATGCACACATTCACATCCAAACCTTTCTTAGTCATAAAGTCAGGTATGATTGCACACAAGCAAATGGACAGTGTCAAACCTTACTTCTTCTGATTCATTCAGGAGAGAGACCAAGTAGTAGTTAAATGGGGGTAAAGGGATTTAATGGAGGATAAAGAATGAATGGGAAGGTTATCTACTCTAAAACTGCAGCCAGGTGATTTTCAGCACCATGGACAGCAACACTAATCTGAAGGGGGAAACAAACTCTTTGACATTTATTTAGAAGAAGAGAATGTGTATGTCTGTTGGAATTTGCTTTTAATCTAAATCTGACATTTTATGATTCTGAACAATATTATATAGAATTCACATAGACATAAAGAATTAAACTAAATAACTACAAGTAGCTTGTTATTTGCTTTTATTGTATTTATAGATCACTGTGTCTTGAAAAGTGACATTAGTAAATGAATGGTTGATCTTCAATCTAAAACTAAAATATATTTGTTAAAAAATGTATTATGAACTTATGAAATGATAATTAGATGCACTTCAGTCTATTTGAATAAACACAGTAAGCCCACTCTCTAAACTTGTTCTCACGTCATTTTTCAGAGAACTGAGAGTCCATTACAGTCATCAGAATTCTCATTTGAATCCTCATTCATGAACATTTTAGAAAATTAGCGATGTGAGCGATGAGCAGCAGCTCTTGAGCTTCTCACTTGAGTGTACACAATGTCTTCAGGCTGTTCTTTCTTCACTCTTACACTTTTAGAGTTCTTCTCTTTGATGTGTATGGAAGTGTAAAGCACGTCCTCAGTATTTGGTTCCTGTGGGATAAATCAGCTGCTGTCAATTATATTCAACTTTTTTATGTTCTTGTCAAAAATAATGCTACTAATAAATACCAGTACTGGTTGGGCTACTCAGTGTAGCTGGTGAAAGTAACAGATTTATTAAAATATCTTACACTGATAGAAAGGCTCCAGCCCATTGCTTCAAAACTGGTCTTCATGAAAGCGCACCATCTTTCTTCTCACTGCTAGCATTACACATCAGCTAAGAACTCAAGGACTGCTGTGTTTGCTAAATATACTTTAGTAAATGGAACACAGTATAGGAGACTCATTATTACACACTTTTATATACTAATTATATGCTGTTATGGTAGAAATTGTAATAATAATTCCTAAGTTACATATGAAAGGACAATCACATACATTAGATTGCTGTCTTTAGTTTAGTGCTCATGGTTATTATTAATAGTAGTAGTAACAACATGAGTAGTAGTACAAATAGTAGTAGTAATAGTAGAAGTAAGTAGCAGCAGTAGTAGTAGTAAAAGCAGTAGTAGTAGTAAGAGAGTAGTAGTGGGAGTTGTTGTAGTACTAGCAGTTGAAGTTTGTAGTGGTAGTGGTAGTTTTAGTAGTTGTAGTAGTAGCAGCACTAGTAGCAGTACTAGTAGAAGTAGTAGTAGTAATAGCAGTAATATTAAAGAATAAAAACTTAACAAACCCAAAGTACATTAATATCTGCTGATATCGTTGTGTTTCTCTGCGAACAGGAGCAAAATTTATATTGCACTCAAATTATATTGTATTTTATCATTATATCTTATTATGTCTTTCATAATTACTATAGCCTTGTGTTTCTATTCGCATTTTTACTTTACCTGTATATACACTTTACTTACCATTACTTGATCCTGTGATAACTGTATGGAATTATCTATATGTGTTTTTTCTATACGAAAAAATAGAATTAACTTTATAAGTAAACTGCAGTTTCAGCTGTAGGCCAGATTGGTCTCAGTTTGGAACTAAACTGTAGTTTTAAGAGGGTAAGTGGATTAAGAGTACCTGTCTGGTCGTCCTCTCATTCACAGCTCGCTCCTGAACGTTCCCTGTAGAGGAGATAAAACTTCACCATTACTTTCAGTTTGGCTATAACTGGGCCATGAGGCTGAATGTATTATTAAGCATATCACTATTTTCTGTCTACCAGAATGTTCAGTGTGGATACTTACCACCAACACGGTGATCAGACCTCCTCATTTTATAAATGAAAATGGTTTGAGCACAGATTACAGCCACACACACTGCTGAAAACACCGCCAGGGTCATCGTTACAGGATCTACAGGAGCTTCTGTAAGACAGGAATCATCAGAGTACTGTATACATGAAAAACTCAAGATAATAAAACATGTTCCACGTCTTTAGTTTGAAATGTATGTGGAAAAAAGTAAAACTATTAATTCCTAAAGCAGTTGGGTAATTTAATTAATAATAATATAATAAAATTAGACCAAATAAATTCACCACAGATGGTCTTATTTAGAAGACTAACTTTACTAAATACTAAAATAATGTAAAAATCAGTAATTTATATGATTTTCTGATTAACATTGCAGACCTAGCATAAACCACTAAATGATGTTATGGTTGCATACATCTATTTACTATTTAGTGAAGAACACTATATTTAAAAAAATTAAATTAGACACACTTTTTAATGCATGTATTTATTTATTTATTTATTTGTTTGTTTATTCATTAAGTACATCTCCATTCATACAGTTCTATGGTTTAAAAAAAAGTTTTTCACTGTAATTTGGAATCAAAGTATTTGTACGTTGTGTCATTGATTCATTATTTCACTTCATCAGCAATATATTCATAAACAAAAATGATTTCTTTCTCTGTAATAAACCAATTTACATAAACCCACTTGTATCATTTTCATCTCAGACCATCAGCTACGGAATTCCAATTTAAGGTGAACCCTAAATTATAGCTTTAGTGTATCAATACAGTATACAGTTATGGTCTCCAGCTTTTCTATTGGGTATGTGACATTTCTATCTTCCGCTTTATTTATATCATTGATTGTTGATCATATCTTCATCACCAATAAACCTATATCTTGACTCTACTTTGCGGTGCTACATTGTCGATTTTGGTAGCTTTGTCTTACAGAATTTGAATTGATGTCAATGGTAAGTAGAAACACCTATACACTTTACAAGTGCCGTGCACTGCAGAGTCACCGACCGTCCTGGAGAAACTGACCCTGGTACTGGGGGTTGGAGGACTGATATGTCCAACTGCCCTGGAAAATATAATGTAGACAGTGTAAAGGTACTTAATGGTTGCTGGGGCAACACATTTTCAATCCAGTTAAGCTCCAGGTGTAGAATGCTGACATGTGACTTATTAGGTTAGCTACCACAGATACAAACATCTGGATTCAGCAGATAATAATCGAATATTATTCACATGGTTATTTAAATGTCTCTTGATAATATAAAAGGAGTATATCGTCAGTGTCCAATGAAAAAACATCTATCTCCATTTTTTACTTTAGTGCATAATTTGATCACTAGAGCTGCTGTTTAGATTGTTTGAAAATGTCATGATGAATGAACTAACAGAAATGGCCCAATATTGCTTGGAAAGATGTCTGGTTCCATTGACTTACATGCCCTCTTCAGTAAAGATGCCATTTTGGAGATACTTGTTTTGCTTTAGACTGTGACGATATTCAAATCATATAATAACAATAACATAAAACATGTATCTTATGTAAACATGAATCTTAGGTGTGATTGTAAAAAGAAGTGGATGTATTGTAGAAGAATATATATATATATATATATATATATATATATATATATATATATATATATATATATATATATTATATAGAATATATATTTACATTACTTTTAATAGCAACAATGTAGGGAATTAGAAGGTAGATTAAAAGAATTGCCTCGTATTATTAGAGCTTAGTATATTAGTCACAGCCAAGAATGTAGCAGTAGAAAAGTCCACCGTATTCGTCCCGGCCGCTCCACAGAAGTACATTCCCTCGTCTTCTTTACTAACATCTTTAATACTGAGAGAAAAGCCGTCCACAGAACTGCTGATTGTCAATCTTAATTTTCCAGATTTATTGGAATAAATGGGCATTTTTCCCTTTATCACTGAAGCCACTTCCAGAGGAGCGTGCTCCAGTCTGTGCTTGTACCACATTCGGACTTCTTTATTTGAGTCGTCTACAAAAGTGCAGTGGAGAGTGACCTCTTGACCAGGCTCAGCTGAGATGACCAACGCCTTTCTCACTGCTTGTACAGAGTCTATATAAAACAAAGTTAAAGTCATAGTCTACATCAATAATTCAAACGTTGGGTGAAGATAAATCAAGCCGACTTTAAAAATAATAAACACAGTAACCTTTTTTATAGAGCAACTTTATGAAACTTACATACGTTGCAGAGAAGTAAGATGATAGTCACAGCTGGAGCCATCACCAGAACAGCAACGGTCATAGCCTGAAGTTTAACATGAAGGCAGGATGTAAATGACCAGAGACCAAATGGCACTGCATTAGCTTGCTGGGTTCTTATTATGAACCTCATTGCCCGGTAAAAGTCACATGGTTCCTACTGTCAGCTTGAAATTATGTATTTGACCAAACCACTGTCTGCTCTTTATTAGAGCGCTATGAACAGTGGCTCTGGTTGTCATAATCTGATCTTCAACTGTGATGATGAGTAGATAACTGTAGCTAGATATTGTTAGATCTATCAGTGCAAATAACCTTTTGCTCTCCAGTACACAATGGAGAAGGACAAGCGTCCATAAAAGCTCTGTCTGCTATTTTTAACCAAGTTTAAATCAAATGCCTTAAAATTAATAAATAAATTAATAAATACATTAATTAATCATTCTAAGTTCATGTTATATTAATACATAGATACATGATGATATTAGATCTATCATTATTTAATTTAACAACAAATTAGTTATCTGAAAATCATTTCTTGTATTTTATTTTGACTTAAAACCTTTAATCGAATGTGTTACCCCAAAAGAAGAAGGACACCTGAGGCTGAAGAGATGGTTGCTGAATGCATTTCATCTTTATTTTTATTAAACAAAGTACAAACAAAGTACTACCCATTGAAATCAAAGTGGAAAATCTCACCACATCCTGAAACACATCTTCTACACTTCTCGTGAGCCGAATTCACACCCTCTGGCCTCATGAGCA
The DNA here is from genome assembly GCA_024036415.1 of Prochilodus magdalenae. NCBI lineage: Eukaryota > Metazoa > Chordata > Actinopteri > Characiformes > Prochilodontidae > Prochilodus > Prochilodus magdalenae. The sequence goes on along the minus strand of JAMWET010003911.1, from coordinate 24,899 downwards.
TGTGTGCACTGTGTAAAACATAATAGTACCACATCCTATAAAACTGTTCTCACACTGTGCCTTTAGAAGGCTTGTTCTTCAGCCGTGCTGTTTTAAATACTGAGTACAAAGTGTAGCAGAGGACGGTAGATCCTTACTAACACCAGCACCAACACTAATACAGAGATACAGAGTACAAAGCTGACAGTAAACAGAACATGTCCCCAAACTCCACTAACACTGATACAGGAGGAGAGGGTTCAGTGAGTTAGTGATTGTTGGGGTCAGTAACGGTGAAGTATCGGACTTCAGAGTAAACACTGTCTCCAGAACGTCCACTCTTCTTTCTCAGACTTCTGGCTGCGTAGTTCAGCTCCACAGCTACAGAGTCCTGTAGAGATGGATAGGAATTATTACAGGCTGAAGATTAGAGACTGAGTGGGGATTAAACAGTGTCAGTGTGGAGGAGAGAACATGTAGTACCTGTCTGGGTCTCTTCTCCGCCACTGAATCATGTTCTCTCACTATGATGGAGAGAGGAAAGATTACAGGGTCATATTTAGAGTTAGATCTGAGAATATAACCTCAGTGCTCACTGCATTTAATTACAGTTTTGTAGGCCCGTAATAAACTTTATTTAAACGCCACCTTTCAAATTAAACTACAGCTTAAAATTTAAACACAGATCAAAATGCTGTAAGTAGAGAAAAGCAATTGTCATGATTGATAGCCTATTAAATTCTGAACTATACTAGCAAATTCAAAAAGAAAATATCAAGACATACTGTATGTCCAAAATAAATATATATATGTGTGTCTGTGTATGTGTGTTCATTCACAGCTCGCTCCTGAACGTTCCCTGTAGAGGAGATAAAACTTCACCATTACTTTCAGATACAGCTTGGCTATAACTGGGCCATGAGGCTAAACCTATTATTAAGCATTATCACTATTTTCTGTCTACCAGAATGTTCAGTGTGGACACTTACCACCAGCACTGTGTTCAGATCTCCTCATTTTATAAATGAAAATGGTTTGAGCACAGATTACAGCCACACACACTGCTGAAAACACCGCCAGGGTCATCGTTACAGGATCTACAGGAGCTTCTGTAAGACAGGAATCATCAGAGTACTGTATAGATGAAAACAGCAGCTCAAGCTAATAAAACATGTTCCACGTTTTTAGTTTGAAATGTATGTGGAAAAAAGTAAAAATATTAATTCCTAAAGCAGTTGGGTACTTTAATTAATAACAATATAATAAAATTAGACCAAATAAATTCACCACCGATGGTCTTATTTAGAAGACTAATTTTACTAAATACTAAAATAATGTAAAAATCGCACATTTATATGATTTTCTGATTAACATTGCAGACCTAGCATAAACCACTAAATGATGTTATGGTTGCATACATCTATTTACTATTTAGCGACGAAACCTATATTTGAATTAATTAATTAAAAACACTTTTTGAATGCATTTATTTATTTATTTGTTTCATACTGTTCTATGTTTAAAGAAAAAAAAATCGATGTCAAGAAAAAAAGAATTGATGTCAATGGTAAGTAGAAACACCTATACACTTTACAATTGCCTGGAAATATCCAGAAACACTTACGACTCAGTTCTACTGCTGTTCCATTGCCAAATATGATCTTCCCACAAGCAGCCACAGCGCAGTAGTAGGTTCCAGTATGGTGGTGGTTGAAGATGTTCCTGGAGAAGTTGTACACAGAGCTGTGTGTAGAAGAGCTGATCTCACACTGACGGCTGCTGCTGTTCTGATGAGTGTAAATGATCTCAGGAAAGGATTGTCCTGCAGCAGCTCTGAACCAGAGCACTCGGAGATCTGCTGCTCTGATCTCAGAGAGGACCGTGCACTGCAGAGTCACCGGCTCTCCTGGAGAAACTGACCCCTGTACTGGAGATTGGAGGACTGATATGTCCAGCTGCCCTGGAAAATATAATGTAGACAGTGTAAAGGTACTAAATGGTTGCTGGGGCAACACATTTTCAATCCAGTTAAGCTCCAGGTGTAGAATGCTGACACCACCATCTCTGTAACAGCTTGTGGACGGTCTGTATTATACCTGTTACATGTGACTTATTAGGTTAGCTACCACAGATACAAACATCTGGATTCAGCAGATAATAATCGAATGTTATTCACATGGTTATTTAAATGTCTCTTGATAATATAATAGCAATATATCGTCTGTGTCCAATGAAAAAATATTTATCTCCATTTTATTGATTTTTACTTTAGTGCATAATTTGATCACTAGAGCTGCTGTTTAGATTGTTTGAAAATGTCTTGATGAATGAACCAACAGAAATGGCCAAATACTGCTTGGAAAGATGTCTGGTTCCATTGACTTACATGCCCTCTTCAGTAAAGGTGCCATTTTGGAGATACTTGTTTTTCTTTAGACAGTGAAGATATTCATATCATTTAATAACAATAACATAAAACATGTCCTTAATGAATCTAAGGTGTGATTGTGAAAAGTAGTGGATGTATTGTAAAAGAATATTATATATAATATACATAGTTACATTACTTTTAATAGCAACAATGTATTTAAGACTAGAATTAGATGGTAGATTAAAAGTATTATTAGAGTGTAGTATATTTATATAAAAAGGTTTTGTATGTCAGGAACACTGAACACAGTAAATCAGTTACATTACCTGTCACAGCCAAGAATGTAGCAGTAGAAAAGTCTAGCGTATTCATCCCGGCCGCTCCACAGAAGTACATTCCCTCGTCTTCTTTACTAACATCTTTAATACTGAGAGAAAAGCCCTTCACAGAACTGTTGATTGTCAATCTTAATTTTCCAGATTTATTGGAATAAATGGGCATTTTTCCCTTTATCACTGAAGCCACTTCCAGAGGAGCGTGCTCCAGTCTTTGCTTGTACCACATTCGGACTTCTTTATCTGAGTCGTCTACAAAAGTGCAGTGGAGAGTGACCTCTTGACCAGGCTCAGCTGAGATGACCAACGCCTTTCTCACTGCTTGTACAGAGTCTATATAAAACAAAGTTCAAGTCATAGTCTACATCAATAATTAAAATGTTGGGTGAAGATAAATCAAGCCGACTTTAAAAATAATAAACACAGTAACCTTTTTTATAGAGCAATTTTATGAAACTTACATACGTTGCAGAGCAGTAAGATGATAGTCACAGCTGGAGCCATCACCAGAACAGCAACGGTCATAGCCTGAAGTTTAACATGAAGGCAGGATGTAAATGACCAGAGACCAAATGGCACTGCATTAGCTTGCTGGGTTCTTATTATGAACCTCATTGGCCGGTAAAAGTCACATGGTTCCTACTGTCTGCTTGAAGTGATGTATTTGACCAAACTACTGTCTGCTCTTTATTAGAGCGCTATGAACAGTGGCTCTGGTTGTCATAATTTGATCTTCAACTGTGATGATGAGTAGATAACTTGGATCCAACAAGATAAGGCTTGTTCTTCAGAAAATATCAAGACATATCTCCAATATATACATATATATATATATATATATATATATATATATATATATATATATATATATATATATATATATGTGTGTGTGTGTGTGTGTGTGTTTGTGTGTTTGTGTGTGTGTGTGTGAGAGTGTGTGTGTATGTGTGTGTGTGTGTGTGTGTGTGTTTGTGTGTGAGTGTGTGTGTGTGTGTGTGTGTATGTATGTGTGTGTGTGTGTGTGTGTGTGTGTGTGAGTGTGAGTGTGTGTGTGTGAGTGTGTGTGTGTGTGTGTGTGTGAGTGTGTGTATGTGTGTGTGTGTGTGTGTGTGTGTGTGTGTGTGTGTGTGTTTGTGTGTGAGTGTGTGTGTGTGTGTGTGTGTGTGTGTGTGTGTGTGTGTGTGTTTGTGTGTGAGTGTGTGTGTGTGTGTGTGTGTGTGTTTGTGTGTGTGTTTGTGCGTGTGTTAATCCACTATTATGTCATGACATGTACACTACATGTACATTATATCATGTAGGGGATCATTTGCATAATCAGTTGCAATGCATAATATTTCATCTATCACACAATCATAACATCCTCACCACTGGAGTTTCGAATGGCTTGAACGCAGATCACAATCACACAAATCCCCAAAGCTGCTGCCAGATAGAACACCATGGCCTCCATTGGACTTGCTGTAAGATATTGTAAAGTTGTGTAAGATATTAGAAGTTAAAACTACTGTATATTTATGTTTAACAATTATGTAGGATAATAATATATTGTTTATGGTTCCCATGATGAAGAGAATCACTGATTCAGTTTATTACTAATTTATTACTGATATATTACTAATTAATACTAATTTAGCAATAAGATCTGAGCATAACGGAGCTCAAGAGAAAATAGGAACATGAAGTAAACTTAAATTAGTATTAGCACTGTAGACACTCTTTTAAACACAGACAGAAGTACATTCCTTCATCATCTTTATTAGTTTGTTCAATAGTCAGATTAAAGCTGTCGTTGATTTTGAGCCTGTTTGAAGAAGTTGTGGGTATTTTGTTGAATAACTTCACTGCCACTTCCTCAGGCTCCTGTCCCGTTCTTTGCCTGTACCAAACCCAATTGCTCTTAGCAGACTTTTCCACAAATCTGCAGTGTAGAGTAACATTTTTCCCAGACTCGACTGAGACAAACGATGCTTTAGACAGATCCTCAGCATGAACAGGACCTATAAGACAGAATTAAATCAGAGATAATAATAAACAGAACAGTAGATGTAATTTCATCAAGTACAATAAACAATAAGACCAAATACAATGAACACTTTATGAACCGAAATCTATTTCTAAGGACTTCATAAACTTACATTTCATATACACAAGTGAAACCAGCAACCAGATTGGAGCCATTAGATTAATCGAAGCTGAGCTTATTTAGTACAAACTAGAAAGAAAGCAAGACCACCAAAAGCGGCTGGGCTAAGGAAATGAAGCTCATTGGCTGCTGGCAGTCACAAGCTGTTTTTACCTGTCTGCTTTCCTGTCTGTTTTAAAAACGGCTGAGACATCACTATAGCAGTTTTGGCTACATGAGTTTTGGCCAAATGAACCTAAAGTCACCATTCTTAATGGCTAGTAGGGCATAAAGCCCCTCGGCATTAGCTTGAGCGCTGTAGCTCCATCCAGGACCTTTAGGAAGGGTTGGAGTGATCTAAAACTAATCGTCCAACATTGGCATGTACGCTTACTAATGATCCTGTGGCTGAATTCAATAAAATTCTCACAACAATGTTCTACCATCTTGTGTAAAGCCTTACCTAGAACAGTCAGTCAAAGTGAATTTTATTGTCGGTCAGATTATATACAAGTAGTGCACAGCTGAACGGGACTGTGTTTCTCCAGACTCCAGTGTGGAAATATAACAAAGACAAGTGCATGTAGACAACAGGTAGACATACTAGGCACCATAGACAGAATTTAAATAAATATTGAAAGGTTGAAATATTAAACGTTGTTTAAAAAAATAAAAACTATTGCTAAATGTATGCAGTGGTGCGTCATTGCACAAGACAAACATCATAAACACTGTATTACTGTGAACAGTGTGAACATTATACTGTATGCTATAAACTTTGGACCTATAAGCATTGGTATCATTGCACAGTTGTAATGAGGGGAGCTCAGGCATAGGAATAGGATCCATTAGGCAGGCTTTAATAGGGCAAAAAGACACAAAACCAGGAGAAAAATAAAAACAGGGGCAGGAGTGGAAAAGTACTGAGCCTTGACTAGAATTATGGTGACGTCGTCCTCTGGTGGCCAGAACGTGAAGTGTCCGGGGGCAAACTCCCCTGAGAAACCCTGACAACAGTGCAGTATGAATTGTAAAGTGACAGTGGTGAGCTGGGGTAAAGTGCTCACATTAAAATATTTAATTATAACACATAAAAATAATAGAGGCTGTTACTGCAGCAAAGGAGGAACAAACTCCCTATTAGTAGCCTGGAATTCAGAAGAAACGCTGGACGAGGTGTTATAAATATGTAAAAGTTTATGTTATCATTGGAGTGCCTTGACTCTGGTCATGTCAAAACACCACCACTGTGAAGTAAAACCATTTCATATCAAACCACTAGCTGTTTACATCTTACTGAATTACATATGCAGATTTCATTTAATGTATATAAAGGTATTTTTGGGAAAATCTCATTTATATCCTTAATCCAATATTGTATTGTCCACAGTAGTGACCAAAGAATCCTGTCAGCCATTAATAAAATAAAGTGGATATAGAATTAAAAAATATATAATTCAGTTACTTTCCTGTTTGAGAATCACTTTTCCTGATAAACAGGGTTAACATGAAATGGTGTGTAACTTGAATCTCAGAGGAACTACTGTATATACGACATGCACACTGAGAGCATAGTCAGAACTCATGCTGCCTCCCACTGGTAACAATAGGCTACAACCTACAAGACTTAATATTATACTCCACTTTCAAGAACTTTAAATGTTAAATGATGTCACTGATAGCTGTGTAGTTATATTAGTTACATTATAGTAATAAGTTTAATAACAGCAAAGTGGAAGTACATTTATTGTCACAGATAGATTAGGGTGGTGCAGTTTATGTGAATAATCATGTGTATCAGTCTCAGTATTACATTACAAAAGTAATTTTGAAAGTATATCCAAACCACAGTGACCCCACTGACCCCACCCCCACCCCCAAAAACCCCCACAAATGCAGGTCTGGATTAATTTAAGAGACCACGTCTAAATGGTCAGCTCCTCTAGCTGTACAGGTTCTGGGTTGGTGTTGGACCAGAATTCCTCAGTTCTGTTTGATTCTCTACACTACTGGAACCATGTCTCCCAAACTCCAGATCAGATATTGTATTAGATCTGTTGATTTAGAAAATCACTAATGACCTCCAGAAGCCTGTTTTTAGAACCATGCTCGCTGTGCGTTTCACCCCAGCCACCGCTCGCCAGTCTCTCTGTAGGTCACTTGAGGTCATCTTACGGTGGGTAAGGGACATTGGAATGAGGTGGCGCTCATCACGGTCAGTAGAGAGTGGGTTTGGCCCTCTGCCAGTCTGTAGCTGTGTGGTCCTGTGTGTTTGCTGCTGGACCTTGTTCTTATGAACCAGACGCTCACTGTATCTGCAGTAAAGCTAGAACCCAACCTTCGTTTCCTCACTGAGAACCTGCTGTACATGTGTAAAAGTGCTGCATGTATTGCTTCTTTAATTAGATCACCTTTATTTATTATTTTTTAAATTAATTCATTTAATTACTACCTAAATTCGGTGAACATGAAGAAAAGGCTTAGAAGAAGCACATTATTTAAATGTCTAGTAAATTATCTGATCGGATCTCTGTTAGGCAGCATGCCATATACTCTCATATAATAATATATATCAATATAATAATATTTAATAATATTTAATAGTATTTCATTTGATCCATTCATCACACAGTTTTAAAGCATTGCAAAGTAGTTTTTAATTTATGTAAAAACATCAGAAAAGTAAATATAATGAAAAGTGTTTCTTTATTTTTCCCATGGGTTTTATTAATTTGATTGAATTATACATTTTTATTATATTTAATTTCCAGTGAAAACAAATAATAATTTGGAAATAATGAGATATAACCATATCACAGTTAAGTAACTGTAATTCCTTATGATGTGCCTTCATCTAAAATCTACCCTTTGTAAACAATAAATATTGATGGCAAAATAGAAACATAAATTATTATTGTGCATAAAGGAATCTGCTGGATCAAAATAAAATCTACCATGGAAAATCAAATCTATCTTGGAACTTAAAAAAAAACAACATTGAAAATGTCATGTGTCCTTTGGTAACTTTAATAACACTTGACTTTATGCTTTAATCTATATCTGCTTAAATAAACTGCTGAGCCAGCTGGAATCTAATCTAGTCTAAGATTAAAAGGTAAGAAGTTGTTTTATTTCTGGAATGAAAGATAAAAGCACCTGCTGTAGCAAAACAAACCTGCAGTCAAACATGAAGGAGCAGTTATTAATAAAGCGCACACTCTAAACCTGAGCTCAGCAGAATTCCCATCTAACAAGGAACACAGAGCTACAGAAATAACAGACAGGGTTCAGATCTTCACTCATGATCGTCTCTGGAAACTCTAGTAATGCGAGCGATGAGCAGCAGCTTTGGAGCTTCTCACATCAGAGTACACAATGTCCTCCGACTGTTCCTTCTTCACTCTTCCATGTTTGGGGGTCTTCTCTTTGATGTGTATGGCAGCGTAATGCAGGTTCTCAGTATTTTGTTCCTGGGTGACAAAATACATTATCAACATCTACATACCATACATACCATCATAAACAGAAATAAACATAGTTACTTTTAAAGGACAGTATTTGCTGGGTTGCTTCGAAGCTGTCTGACAAATTGGTTTGCTATTCAGCTTCAAATGTTTTGCTATGTGCTAGTTTTAGAATATTAATTTATGAAAAATTTACAATATTTATTATAAAGACAATTAGTCAGAATGTTAATACTTCAGAATATATATATAAAAAAAAAAATCAAGAGAGACTATGAGCTCATGATTATGTCCTTGAGTAAGACAGCATTTTATTTTTAGGAGAAAAAATATTTTAATTTCAGTTTTTGTAAATATTTTAAATATTAAGTTCAGTATGAAGCTCAGATAAAAAAAATTCAGTAAACCTAAACTAAAAAATATATATATGCATAAGTCAAGTTAATAAGTTTAGTTGGTTTTTTAATTGAAATTGACTTGTATGGTAATATTAGTTGTTCTTATGCAAACTGAACACTGTATTAATATTTACTTGTTAAGCAATTCTTATTAATGCAGTACTGAAAACATTTTATACCAAAGCTTACTGTAGTGGAGTTACCGAGTCACTAATACATGTTGCATCCCCTAACGTCTGTTACCCTGTGCAATAAAGTAGCTTTAATAAATTAATTTAAATTACAAATCCTAAATCTATTCATAACTTAGACTGAATCCAAACTGAAGCTCTTTATGAATTTTGATTTAAAAACAGGGTAATTACATAACAAAGTATGAGCCTTGGCAAATGTTAGGCACTCCTGATCAAATCATGATCAAATTTTCAAAGCGTAAAAAGTTACACATCCTGTACAGAGAATACACTTCACTTTTAATTTCAATAATTAAAAAATAAATAAATAAAAACACATTTCTGGGTCTAAAGGTGTGTTCTCTGTATGGGGTGTTTTAAGCTCACGTATGTTTACTCAGAGAAAGCTCAGTGGATAACACCACTACCCGCCATGGAGCCACCAACGCATGTGGGAGACTGGGGTTTGAATCCCGGTCTGGGAGACTACACTGTGCTACACCAATATAAGTACTTGGGCAAGACTCCTAACACTACACTGGTCTACCTGTAACATGATTAACCCTGTAAGTCGCTCTGGATAAGAGCGTCAGCTAAATGCCGTAAATGTAGTTCAGCTGTACCGTCGTACTGTTTACTGTGCATTACTGAGAACACCATGAACAGAAACGGGCAGGACGGTCTCTGGCTGGAACTGAACTGTAGTGTAAAGAGAGTAACTGGAAGACTACCTGTCTGATCGTCCTCTCATTCACAGCTCCCTCCTGAACTTTCCCTGTAGAGGAGATAAAACCTCAGCGTTAACTTCAGATACAGTTTAATGAGGCTAAACTTATCAGTAAGCTTTATCAATATCTTATATCTATCAGAATGTTCAGTTCAGTGTTCATAATGAACACTTACCACCAGCACGGTGTTCAGATCTCCTCATTTTATAAATGAAAATGGTTTGAGCACAGATTACAGCCACACACACTGCTGAAAACACCGCCAGGGTCATCGCTACAGGATCTACAGGAGCTTCTGTAAGACAAGAATCATCAGAGTACTGTATACATGAAAACAGCAGCTCAAGATAATAAAAACAGTTTTCTATCTGGACGTATTAGCCTAGATTTCAGTTTTACATTGATTAGGTAAACCAACTTTAATCATGATCAAAGAAGATCTATTCTTGTTTATGCTTTCCTGCTGTACCTTTATTTCTCACAGTACAAACCTGAAGCAGATGGGTATCATATGTTTCAGCATCACATTAAATTGAAAATTAATTTCACCAATTCAAAATGCAAGAATTCTTCATACTTAAATAATAACAATAAACAAAACAAAGTGGTATAATAATAAATGATGCACCATAAAGAAACTATCTTAGTGGTGAATACTGAAAGATAAGTTAATTACACAGTGGTGGAGAAGGAAACCCGGCATCTCTAGTGTCTACAGTTCTTGGCCTCACACTATTTTGATATTTTGGACATTATTAAATGATTAATTGTTTTTTAAATATAAGACAAGAGGAACCTCCATGTTAGACAATCTGGTCACTAATGCAGGCAGTGGCTCCTTTAGCCGAGGCAGATTAAACCTTTTAGCATACTTATTTTTTCAGTCTATTTTATACTTTATTACTCAGATGTAGATACTGTGTACCTTATATATAGAAGTAGTACAGTTATTTACCTGTATGGTTAATTGTTTTGTATTCCGGCCACATAAAAGAATTAATAAATCTTAATTTTATATTACTGTAACTCACTGTCAGGTTCTTCCACTGAGTGTAAAAAAGAGAAACACTTATACACTACAGGAGTGCCTGGAAGTGTGCATAAACACCTACTATTCAAACCTACTGCTGTTCCATTCCCAAATATAATCTTCTCACAAGCGGCCACAGCGCAGTAGTAGGTTCCAGTATGGTGGTGGTTGAGGATGTTCCTGGAGAAGTTGTACACAGAGCAGTTTTTAGAAGAGCTGATCTCACACTGACGGCTGCTGCTGTTCTGATGAGTGTAAATGATCTCAGGAAAGGATTGTCCTGTAGCAGCTCTGAACCAGAGCACTCGGAGATCTGCTGCTCTGATCTCAGAAAGGACCGTGCACTGCAGAGTCACCGACTCTCCTGGAGAAACTGGCCCCTGTACTGGAGTCTGGAGCACTGATATGTCCAGCTGACCTGAAACACATTATATACACAGTAAAATAATTTATATTTAATAGTATCAGTGCAATAACAATATAATAACATGGAATAGCAAAATACATCATGAAAATTATTATTCCAAAAGTGATTGTGACAAGTAATACATTTACAGAATATGTTTACATTAGTATCAATAGTAAAATTGTATTTGATACATTTATAATATATTTAAAAGTATTTAAAGCCTTCATATGATTTTTGAAATTTGTTATTTTTGATTTTACATGTTAAGGAAACAGTAGACAGTAAATCAGTTATATTACCTGTCACAGCTAAGAATGTAGAATTAGAAAAGTCCAGTGTCTTCGTCCCAGCTGCTCCACAGAAGTACATTCCTTCATCCTCTTTAGTAACACGTTCAATACGGAGAGAAACGCCGCTCGCAGTTCTACTGATTTTATATCTCGATCTGTCGAATTTATTTGAAATCATGCCTGACTTTCCTTCTAAATGTGTTCCCACCTCCAGTGGAGCATGCTCCAGTCTCTGCTTGTACCACATCTTAACATCTACACCTGACTCATTTGCAAACATGCAGTTGAGAGTGACCGCATGACCAGGTTTAGCTGAGATGACCAATGCCTCTGAGTTTCTCACTGCTTGAACAGAATCTAAAAAAAACAAGGTTCAGACTCAATAAGTAACGTTGCTGATTATGTAAAAACAAGCAAAATAATAATAATAATAATAATAATAATAATAATAATAATAATAATAATAAATACAAATAATTTTTTCCTGGGTAACTTGAAATTGAAACTTACATATTTTGTAGAGCAGTAAGATGATGAGCACAGCTGGAGCCATCATCAGAAAAGGAATGATCATAACTGGTAGATAAAGATGAAGGCAGGGACGTGACAGAACAAAGCCCCAAACTGCATTGGCTTGCTGGTGTTATAAACTGAACCTCATTGGCTGGTAAAAGTCACATGGTTCATTCTGTCTGCTTGTGTTTAATGGTCTTATCAGTATTTGTGCTTGTTATATTCTTTTATAAGCTCTCCACAGAGAAGCAGTCATATATATATATTATACTTCTTATTTTTCTCTCTCCTTTTATATTGATATTTATTTTTTAAGACTGTCGGGAATGGGAGGAACTGCAAAGTAAGAATTTTATTGTACAATGTAACTGCTTGTTATGCTGTGCATATGGCAATAAAACTCTTGAATCTTGAATAAGGAGACCACAGTGTCTGCCTGGGAAGGTTTGAGACCTAATGTAGGACTGTTTAGGTTTTCAGTAGAACTGCCTCTAAATACGGACCCCCATGCTGTAGACATTAGGGCATGTCTAATAAACTGTACATTAATATATGAGCATTGTTTTATTCATTTTCCTTTCTAACAGTTCATTCTGTACAGCTGGATCTGTTTGCTGTTCCAAGTGAGGGTCCTTAGACTATAATATATTTATTTTAAAATTATACTGTGTTACAAATTTATTGAAGCTACAAACTCGGATTAGTATACATCCAGAAAATTTTTATACTCTGGATTTTCATTTTAATGAAATTTTATTTTAATGTTAAGAGAGACTTTTATCATGAGTTATGATACATAGTAACATGAATTCAGAGTAATTTAAAACTTTTATTAACTGATACATCATACAGTGTTCATGCAGTGTAAAGCAGAACTGAAATTCTCTTAGCCTAAATACACCATCACAGTGGGGGAAATATTTTTAACAGCAGGATCCTCTAATTAGAACTGAACCAGTTTAACAGTGTGATATATAAACATGGCTTTATGAGGAAAAACACCAAGTTATCAAAAACTGGTATCTGGAATAAATCCGGAATAAATGGAATAGGTAGTAGCAGTAAATAAGCAAGCAGTTTACATTTAATGTAGTTTTTAGGAAAAAAAAATATTTTTTGCCATATATCATAAGCTAGGACATAAAAATATACAAATATAACAAAGAAAAATAAACAGAGCGCAACATGCCAAGCATACCATATACTAAATATATATCAACAAAACCATAAAAAACTGGATCAAAGATTAACATTAATAATTCCATGCCAGTATAAACTCTCTCTCTCTCTCTCTCTCTCTCTCTCTCTCTCTATATATATATATATATATATATATATATATATATATATATATATATATATATATATATATATATATAGTGGAAAATCTCACAATAGTCTACAACACCTGGTATCAGACACCATCTGAGTTTATGAGCGGTTCACAAGGTGTGAAAGACTTCAGTGACCACAGGCTCTAAAACTGTGTTCTCACTCTCTTCAGAGAACTGAACCTTTACCCAACACTGGAGCAGAGTGTATCAGAGGACTGTAGATCCTGACTAACACCAGCACCAACACTAATACAGAGATACATAGTACAGAGCTGACAGTAAACAGAACACGTCCCCAAACTCCACTAACACTGATACAGGAGGAGAGGGTTCAGTGAGTTAGTGATTGTTGGGGTCAGTAACGGTGAAGTATCGGACTTCAGAGTAAACACTGTCTCCAGAACGTCCACTCTTCTTTCTCAGGCTTCTGGCTGCGTAGTTCAGCTCCACAGCTGCAGAGTCCTGTAGAGATGAATATGAATTATTACAGGATGAAGATTAGAGACTAAGTGGGGATTAAACAGTGTCTGTGTGGAGGAGAGAACATGTAGTACCTGACTGATTTTGTTCTCCACCACTGAATTGTGCTGTCTCACTATGAAGGAGAGAAGAAAGATGACAGAGTGATTGCACAGCTTCAGCTTATTGCTATCCAGTAAAGTGTTTAGAAATAAATAGGAGTCTATGTGAGGAGCGAGGGATGAATAAACTACACGTAGAGGAGTGTGGGTCAGTATGGCTGTAGCTAAGAGTTTGGGAATCTGGCCTGGGTGAGTAGTTGTAAGTTGTAATGGTGTCAGTTTTCAAAGAAGAGTAAAATGGATAACAATGGTGTTGTGAATAGCACAGTCACTGATATTCCAAAAAGATATTAGTGACATCAGGCAGTGTGAGATCAGAGCTGGTCTAATCTGTTATGTCATCATATATGCTAAATGGTATTCAACCCATTCATTGCATTTTAAAGGATCAATGTTGGGACCAGTGCAGTCATTATTTACACAATCATAATAACACCATATACTGCATAACAGATCCATCTACACTCACCACTGCAGATCTGAATGACGAGACCGCAGATCACAGTCACACAGATACCCAAAGCTGTGGCCAGATAGAACAAAATGGGATCCACAGGACGTCCTGTAAGATATTAGTTGAAATTACTGTATATTCCTTTATTAGAGTTATATAGCACAATAACATACTTTTCACAGTGACACTGAAGAAGTCCGACATCAAACGAATAGCTGAACCCAGCAGGAAGTAAGGGATTTCAGTGTTACTGGGAGGGAATATAAAGGTGACCAGGAACAATAAATGATGATACATGTAGACTGATATGATCAATATTTATTGAGCTACACATACAGAAGTAAAGTCTCTCAGTGTGGTGTTGGAACGCCATGTTTGCTAACCCAACATAGCAGCATCTTGGCATGGAGTTGTAGAGGTTCCTAATGGTGTCCTGTGATAATCCATCCCATGCAGCAGATGGTGTGGAGGTTTGGAGATGGAGTGACACCAGGCCTTCTGTATTCTGAATTGCTAGTTTAGCGCTAATGTACTTTGAGAATACCATAGTGGTGTTAAAATTAATTAGCATTATCACAGAGGTGATTTATTCCCTGCTTAAATGTTCGGTAGGTTGTTATTGGGTAAGTAAGTGTTTTAGATAGTGTTGGGAAGCTCTAACTGTGTTTGATGGAAGCTTGTTGGGACCATGTTTGGTGGCCAGTTGTACATCTTTACTGGGACTGTGCGATAATGAGAGTAAAGCCTGATCTGATGGTCTCGTATGACTAGCGTGCTTTCTCAACAGTTGAGTCTCACGCAAAATTGATTCACTTACATAAATCTATATTATACCTTATCGCCATATGACCCCAACAGAAAAGTTAAATCAGATAGCTCTGCTGTCCGTGGTTCGCTGTCGTGGCTGTTGGAATAGCAGCAAATCATGATCATGTTGTTTCACTGTATCTTCAAAATAGAACTTTAGAAAGTGAACAAAACCATGAAAGATATATATTTACAGATGGTGCATACAGGATTATGGCTACTGCCACCACTTGATCTTTTCCATATAGAATGACAGTGTGCACAATAGAAACAAAACCTGAGAAATCATTTTTCTTTTCCATTTAAACTGAATTTAAAGTACTTATCTCTATATGTTCTATTGTGTATATATATAGTGTTATACAACAAATATATACAGTACCAGTCAGAATTTTAGACCCGGCTACTCATAGAAGGTTCTCCTTATGTTGATCTTAAAGCTTTACTTTCTTACCCTGCAGTGAAGCTGATAGAACAAGGTTTATTACTAAGCAGGTTTGGAGCGATTCTATTGGTCGGTCGATCATGAATGTTCACTAAACTGAAAGGAGAACTAGAGCTTTTACACTGTGCAGAAAAAGAGATCAAAGTTTTTACACCACTAAATATATTTATGGACTGACTCAGACTCGCATCAGTTGGAGCTAAACGTTTGACTTGTATAATTGAGATATAATACTAAGAACAGTGGACAATGTTAATTACGGTAATGTACTACTGTCAATATTAATTATTGGTACTTCATTTAAAATGACAGTACATCACATGTACAATCCAATACCTGTACTGCCAGCAACCAACTGTAAACTAACAAAGAGATAGTTTACATTGCTAACTTAAAAGCTTAACAGTATTTGAGACATTCAGTAAAACAACACAAAGCGTCCATATAGGCTTACCCAAGGTTACTGATGCTCCATTCCCAACAGTGATCCTCCCACAAGCGGCCACAGCGCAGTAGTAAGTTCCAGCATCAGACTGGCTGAAGTTGCTGATGGAGAAGTTGTACATACAGCTGTTTGTAGAAGAGCTAAACTCACACTGATGGCTGCCAGTTTTCTGATGAGTGTAAATGATCTCAGGAAAGGACTGTCCTGCTGCATCTCTGAACCAGAGCACTGGGAGACCTGCTGCTTTGAGGTCAGAGAGGACCGTGCACTGCAGAGTCACTGGCTCTCCTGGAGTAACTGAGCCCCATACTGGAGTCTGGAGCACTGATATGTTTAACTGAGGTTGACCTGGGCAATACAATATAGACACTGTAAGATGCATATAGGCTCAGTCACACTTCATGCTGTAAACTATTAGGTATCGTGTTAATACGTTCACTTTTATCTTTGCGAGATTATTATTAAACACATAAGCACAATATAAACACAATAAGCACCACACAATGTCAATTTAATTGATTTCACATCTTATAAAAGATTTACGGTATTGAGAACAGTAATATTATTACCTGCCACGGCTAAGAAAGTGCCTTTAGAGAAGGAGATGGTGTTCCCTTCTCCTACTGCACAGAAGTACATTCCTTCATCATCTTTAATAGCTTGTTCAATGGTCAGATTAAAACTCTGGACTATTTTGAATCTGGTTGATGCAGTTCCAGGTGCTTTGTTGCTTAATTTCATTGCTACTTCCTGAGGTTCCTGTCCTGTTCTTTGCTTGTACCAAACCCAAATCTTACTGCTATGATCAGACCTTTCCACCTCTTTACAGAGTAGAGTAACGTTTTGACCAGACTCAACCGAGACGAATGATGCTGCAGAAATGTCAACTGCCTGAGCAGGATCTATAAGAGAACATAGAGAACAGCCATTTTAACAAGCTCAGTAAGCAATACGACCAAAAATTAGACTAACTCAGGATCTAAAACCCTTTCAGCAGAACTTGTAAACTTACGTATCATGGAGAGGTGTAAAAAGATCAACCAAACTGGAGCCCTCATTGTAAAAGACGCTGTTCTTGAAACTGGATAATGGAAAGAAAGCAAGACCACCACACCGCACCGCCAGGTTAGGCTCAGAAGACTGAGCTCATTGGCTGCCAAAAGTCACAAGGTTTTTTTTCTATCTGCTTGTTGTGTATCACATGTTTGACCACAATATGACCCTTTGCTTCCTTCAAAAACTATTATTATATTATAGCATAATATTATAACATTATTAGTAGCAGTTTAAGTTGTAGGAGCAAAAATCACCATACCCAATTCTAGATGTTGACTAGCAGGGTTTGAAGCCCCCTAGCACTGGGCTCTGGAACAGTGTGCCTATGTTCTCTGGAGTGATTGTGTTCCAACCAATATGCTTAGGCTGTGCTGGAGTGACCCGGAACTAATAATCCATCATCAGTACTCAATCACCCGGTCATTTGTTATTGTGGCCTACTGACTTAATTCATAACAACAATGTTCCAACATCTGGTATAAAGTCCTTCCAGAGGAGTAGCAGCTGTTATTACAGCAAAGGAGGAACAAAGTCTCAATTAATACCCTTCATTTAAAAGACACACTGGTGATTATGCATGGACTGGCAGGTGTCCAAACATCTGAATATATAAATCATATAATCTAATGAAATACTTGGTGACAATGAAGAAGAACTTGCAGCACATTTCTGTGCTGCACCATGACTGGTTTTTAGACCTAGGCCTTCAGCTGTGGTCAGGTCAAGACCATTCCAGTAAGGATTTTGGAAAAACAATTCAAATCGCAAAACATACTCCACACATTTTTCCTTAAACTGTGATATACATCCTCATATCCAACATATTATTGTTTACGTAAGTAGCAGTACTCTACCAAATAACCAAGAAACAATATCAGCTATTAAATAAAACCCTTTGAGCAGATGTAGAGGTAAGTATTTTATAAATCAGAGTCAGAGTATGACAGGCGGTGCTCCTGTTAAACAGGGTGAAAATGATATGAGGCAGAAGACGTGTCTCTTACTCACCATTATCTCTCACATCTGAGAGGAAGTGCTATGAAACCACAGTAGTCACTTACAGCACTGCTGAGCTTATGCTGCCTCCAGCAGGCGTTTGTATATTCTAATGGAAAGCTAGAACATAAATGTATGGTTCTCATACAAGAACATAAAAAAACAACAACAAAAATAAAATAAAACCCACTTCATTTATCTAGTGCAGGTAATAACTGTGTAGTTACACATTAGTTATGATGTAACTACTGGAGCTTATCATTGTTATAGATAGATTACAGTAGCACAGGTTATCTAAATAAACATGCTTCAGGTTTTACTTGTATCTCCATTTTTACTGTCATGCATCATTTGAACTCTGTTTACTGAGATGCTGTTTACACTGCGTGAAAACTTCATGGTGAATGGGCCAACAAAAAAGGAGCCAAACTCATATGGAAAAACATCCGGTTCCATTGACATCCATTTTTAAAAGTCAGCCTTAATTTGAATAATTTTGCAGGAAGGTCAGGCTCTTTGTTCACGAGGGTTCCCAGGTTTGACCGTAAGAGGATGGTAGATTTAATAGCCATTATTACCCATCAGAGACCAGAAGGAAAAAAATGGAGATCAGTGACTAAGACAAAACAGAACTGCTGCCCCCTGCTGGTCAAAGCTGGAGTAATATGTAATGTGTTACTTCATATACTGTATGTTCTTTAAAAATAAAACATTTACAACATGTTTAATAAAAAATATTGTTAGATGTACACATAGTTACTGACCACAGAGGACCCCAAGGACCGGGGGTGGTCATGGGCTGAGAGGCCTATAGAAGGTAGTTTATATACAGTATTCTCTTATGGAAACTTCATAAACCCTTTATAGAAGAGTGATATGGCAATCATCCTGCCAATACTGCCAATAGGACCATCCCACTCCCGGAGCCCTACAATGCATCTTGAACTCTTCCAACTGCTCAAATTGCTTTTGAACATTTCTCTAAGACAAACTTTTCTTGCAAAGGATGCTACCAACACAACAGCACGAGTCAGAATGGATAGCAGAAGCAGCATGACAACCGTCATGTCTTGCCCCTGGTCTTCTCTGGTTTTCTGTTTCTGCCTTGTCATGTCCATCTCCCCTTTGATGTCCTGTTCCATGTGCTTCTCTTCGTTTTTGTTTTTTGCTCCTCCTGTCTCTGCCTCCTTGTCAGGCCCCTCACCTGGTCACTTGTTCCTAGCTCCGCCCCTTCCCAGGTGTTTCTCGTTAGCCCTTGTTGTTTTATACGCTGATTGTGCGCTTTGTTCTTGCTCTGTGTTTTGTCATCATGTTCGTGGATTTAGTCTCTGTTAGTTGTTTCTGTTTCCCTGTCCCACAGTTTAGTTTCATAGTTTTCAGCTCTCAACTGTAGTAAATATGACAACATCCTCTTACGGCTTGATATCATTCATTATGTGCTCATGTGTGGAGGCATTCTGAACCCCCGCCATCAAATGTCTGCTAACATCTGCCTGCCTGAACGACACCCCCACCCCATGCCTTCCGTTGACATAAAGGTAAGCTAGATAACCACAGTCAGTTCTGCTGCTCTGATCTGCAGAGTAGCTGAGTCTGAACAGGGTTTGAGCTTTTTCGCTGCCCATACTGAAGTCTCGAACTGGTCTGAATAATCCGGTGTTTACTTGACACTTTATTGGTTCCACTGTAATATACTGGGATTTTATTCAATGAAGAGAGAGAGAGAGCGATAGAGAGAGAGAGAGAGAGAGAGAGAGAGAGAGAGAGAGAGAGAGAGAGAGATTATACAGGTAGGTGATGTGGATGAAGATTGGTCTTCTGATTTAACATTAGAAAATATCAACAGTTGCCAAGTTGAGTCAATATGAGTCATTATTATAGTATCTTCTGGTCACATGATCTTCTTCCTTTAACCACCCAGATTCTGAACACCTGGTGTCTGTTGTTCCTCCTGCAGAACCTCCAAGAGCTCAATGAGGTCCTCAGGTTCTCTCTCATTGGTTCTCACTAGATTATGGTGAGTGAAGGAATTAGAACAGGTTAGACTTCCTGTGGCTTAAAATACAGTCAGTTTTCCAGCTCTTTCATTCTTAGTGTGGTATTTTTTGATTTCCTAAACTCACCAAGAGGCAGAACACTTATAGAGACAGCGTCGTCCACCAGTGTCCCCAGGAGCTCACTGATCATATTTGATTTCCAATCACAGGAGCTCTCTGGATCATCTAGAGGGCAGTAAAACAGATTAGAGATCATCTTAAACCTAAATTCCTGATTTTGTTTTTATTTAGTGTGATTTATTCATCATGCTATCTCATCATTCACTTTACTCACCCAGAGGCTGGACATTAGCTGGTTGTGGTTCCTCTGGCAGAACCTCCAAGAGCTCAATGGTGTCCACATGGTCTCTTTCATTGGTTCTCACTAGATTATGATGAGTGAAGGAATTAGAACAGGTTAGACTTCCTGTGGCTTAAAACACAATCAGTTTTCCAGCTCTTTCATTCTTAGTGTGGTATTTTTTGATTTCCTAAACTCACCAAGAGGCAGGACACTCATAGAGACGGCGTCGTCCACCAGTGTCCCCAGGAGCTCACCGATCACCATTGCATCGTAATCCTGGGAGCTCTCTAGATCATCTAAATGGCAGTAAAACAGATTAGAGCTCATCTTAAACCTAAATTCCTGATTTAGTTTTTATTTAGTGTGATTTATTCATCATGCTATCTCATCATTCACTTTACTCACCCAGAGGCTGGACATTAGCTGGTTGAGGTTCCTCCTGCAGAACCTCCAAGAGATCAATGATGTCCTCAGTGTCTCCTTCATTGGTTCTCACTAGATGATTGTGAGTGAAGGAATTAGAACAGGTTAGACTTCCTGTACCATAAAATAGTCAGTTTTCCAGCTCTTTCATTCTTAGTGTGGTATTTTTGGATTTCCTAAACTCACCAAGAGGCAGCACACTCATAGAGATAGCATCGTCCACCAGTGTCGCCAGGAGCTCACTGATAATATTTGATTTCCAATCACAGGAGCTCTCTGGATCATCTAGAGGGCAGTAAAACAGATTAGAGCTCATCTTAAATCTAAATTCCTGATTTTGTTTTTTATTAGTGTTGATTGTATCTCATCATTCACTTTACTCACCCAGAGGCTGGACATTAGCTGGTTGAGGTTCCTCCTGCAGAACCTCTGAGAGCTCAATGATGTCCTCAGGTTCTCTATCATTGGTTCTCACTAGATTATGATGAGTGAAGGAATTAGAACAGGTTAGACTTCCTGTGGCTTAAAATACAGTCAGTTTTCCAGCTCTTTCATTCTTAGTGTGGTATTTTTTGATTTCCTAAACTCACCAAGAGGCAGGACACGCATAGAGACGGCATCGTCCACCAGTGTCGCCAGGAGCTCACCGATCATATTTGATTTCCAATCACAGGAGCTCTCTGGATCATCTAGAGGGCAGTAAAACAGATTAGAGCTCATCTTAAACCTAAATTCCTGATTGAGTTCTTATTTAATGTAATTTTTATCATCATGCATCTCCTCATTCACTATACTCACCCAGAGGCTGGACATTTGATGTCTGGGGTTCCTCTGGCAGAACCTCCAAGATTTCACTGATGTCCTCAGGTTCTCTATCATTGGTTCTCACTAGATGATTGTGAGTGAAGGAATTAGAACCGGTTAGACTTCCTGTGGCTTCTTTCTTTACTTCATTTACCGTCATTGTTCTAATATCATATTCTGCTGTCAAAAATACAGTCAGTTTTCCAGCTCTTTCATTCTTAGTGTGGTATTTTTTAATTTCCTAAACTCACCAAGAGGCAGCACACTCATAGAGACGGCGTCGTCCACCAGTGTCCCCAGGAGCTCACCGATCACCATTGCATCGTAATCCTGGGAGCTCACTGGATCATCTAGAGGGCAGTAAAACAGATTAGAGCTCATCTTAAACCTAAATTCCTGATTTAGTTTTTATTAAATGTGATTTTTATCATCATGCATCTCCTCAGTCACTTTACTCACCCAGAGGCTGGACTTTTGCTGGTTGGGGCTCCTCTGGCAGAACCTCCAGGAGATCACATGATGTCCTTAGTGTCTCCTCATTGGTTCTCACTAGAATTATTGTGAGTGAAGGAAATGTAGAGAACAGGTTAGACTTCCTGTAGCTTAAAATACAGTCAGTTTTCCAGCTCTTTCATTCTTAGTGTGGTATTTTTAATTTCCTAAACTCACCCAGAGGTGGGACAGTCATAGACACAGTGTCCTCCACCACTGTTGCCAGGAGCTCACCTATGATCTTTGCTCTGAAAGCACAGGAGCTCACTGGATCCTCTAGATGGTAGTAAAACAGATTAGAGCTCATCTTAAGATGAATTCCTGATTTTTGGTTTTTTATTAAATCTGGATTTAATCATCATGCTATCTCTTCCAGTCACTTTACTCACCCAGAGTTGGACTATAGAGGGAAAAGCTACCTCCAGCAGGATCTCAAACAGGAGATCACTGGTGCTGGCATGACAAACCGGAGTCATGCTCACTAGGATCAACCAAGAAAGTAATAAATCAGATTAGAAGGCTCATTAATAAGATGAATTCCTGCGTTATATGAACTAACTGTGTCCTTAATCTATATGTTTACGTGTTCATCCACTTTACTTACCCAGATGCCTCTCCTTCGTGTCCTCCAGAGATTTATTTACAGGCTCAAAGAAGGCTTCGGCCATGGGTTGATCATCCACCATCATTATTCAGTTTTCTCTCTTTCTGTCCATCAACATGAATAATCACAGTCAGTTCTCCAGCTGTCATTAACATATCAGTTATTTCAGTAACTGTAATGAATTATTCATCTCCTGGAAATTAATTGTTAATGATCTAATGTGAATAATCCAGTATATTTTGTATGTTATTCAATATCTAATGTGATTAATTAGTTTCTGTGAATTATTTTGTATCTAATGTGAATTATTTGGTATATTCTGTGAATTATTTGGTATATTCTGTGAATTATTTGGTATATGCTGTTGACTGGATCAAAAAATCATAAATTCTTGTTATGAATTTTCACAAATTGGTATCAGTTATTCAGTACCTGTTAGGAATCGCTGCTGTACTTCTCGATGCCTCAGCACAGACTGAAACTTCACCGTGAACGGAACATGAATGTTCAGCTTTATGACGTCACACCTGGTAGCCTTTAGTCTGTTATGAGATCAGAGCACAAGTTCTTACAGCATTCTACATTCTACTCTGCTCACTGTGGATAAATGAAAGAAGCTACAGTGAAGAGTCCTTCATGTAGTAAAGTATAGAGAAGCTACTGTCTAATTACTCACTTCCCATAAAAGCCTCTGCTCAGTGACACAGCTATAACAGACACACACGGACAAAACTCCTTTATAGAAAGAAAAACCCACAATGGTCACTGAAATAACCTGAACCTGACAAAACTAATAATAAATACAGATTTACTGAAATGATCCGCTAATGAAAATCAGACATTGCTTTTGAAATGTGTTTCAACAGAATCACTTTAATTACCAAACTAATGAATCTGGCCTGGACAAAAATGATGGTACCCCCGAGGAAGGCCTGAAAATAATTTGACCATAGAGACATGTTAAACTAAGGTGTATCCTGTAATCAGCAGCACAGGTTTCTATAAAGGTGTGATCAGTCAGTCTGCCCATTTAAAGGGTGAAGAGTAGTCACTGTTCTGTTTGGTACCATGGTGTGTACCACACTGAGCATGGTCCACAGAAAGCTGAGGAGAAAGCTGTCTCAGGAGATTAGAGAGAACCTAGACACACATGCTGAAGGTAAAGGCTAGAAGATCATCTCCAAGCACCTTGATGTCTCTGTTACCTCAGCTGCATACCCTGTTTAGAGTTTAAGGTCAACGAGACTGGTAGCCAACCTCCTGGGATGTGACTGCAAGAGGGAAATGGATGACAAACTGAAGGGACGGATGATGTCAACGGTAGCCAAAGAGTCTAGAACAACTTCCAAAGATATTAGAGATGAGTTTTGTCAGTCTCAGATTGTTTTATTGAGCATTGCTGGTTTTTCTTTCTACTCTAAATAATAAATAATAAAACTGAATGTTTGTACTCTGTCTTAATTTACTATGAAGATATATATACACACACACATATATATACATATATATAGATATATATACACACACACATATATATACAGTATATATATATATATATACAGTATATATATACAGTATATATATATATATATATATATATATATATATATATATATATATATATATATATATATATATATATATACTGTATATATGTGAATTACACACTATATAAACTAAAATAAAACTATATAATCTGGCTTTCAGGTAAGGCCTAACATATACAGTACATTTTCCCATTCCATGAAAGATGGTTGAATGTTCTCCTTTCTCTCTGAGATAAAAAATAGAAGTGCTGTTTATCTGATTGGGAGGCAGGTTTGGTGATCTTAGAGGCATTGCAGGTGGTGGGTTCAGGAGTTATTTTGTTTTTTTATTTGGAAACTCTGATTACCTTCATTCAGAAAAATTTATTATTTTACTGGCGTCAGTGTCATGTCACAGTTGTTACGGTTCATTGATTCTATTTTCTGGCTTTGATGAAACAGTGATTTGACTGGGCCTCTTCAGGTCAGCCACTGTATTTAAGCATGCTCTAATGGTCGTGCAAACATCACTATCTGGAACTGATGATCTCTCCTGAAAGTCAGTGGTTGTGCAGAAGGTTGTATCTAGCGCTGTTCCACTAACATTAAGCTCTAGGTGGTGTCCGCATGTGGGTTTCAAGTACGGAACATTGGAAGACGGATGATGTGGGATGCTGTAAGATGAAATGGCCCATCATTGTAGACATCAAAGTGGTAGCTCCACTCTCCTGAACGCAGAACCAAGCTATGTATAGTGCTATTAGAACCAGTTTACAGCAA
>JAMWET010003910.1:0-104113 GCA_024036415.1 Prochilodus magdalenae | reverse complement strand
AGGACTGTCCTGTGCGAGTACATGCAGTTTGGTGGCTGTAGGGTAAAGGAGACCATATAGAGTTCTGGTATGAGCAATACATGAATGGAGGTCTATGGGAGGAACAGGGGATTGGGGGAAATCAGACAAGTGCAAGTTGGAATTTTGAATTCCTGCTCATGGGTCTGCATTAAGTACACGTAAAATAGTCTGTCGGTCGAGTAGTACAGGAGATGGGCGTGCACTTTTCCACCCCATTATTCCTGAAAGGAAAAACGTTTGGACCATATGTTGCATAAAAAAGCACAGCATTCCCGATCAGGCGATAGGAATTCCCAAAACAGGGCCTCAGTACCAGCACACCAACCCTCCCTCCAGGTAAACCCAGGGCTCTCGGTCCTCAATCAGAGTTGGTTGATGTCCTGCTTTTTCACCCTGGCTCTATGCCTGATGTTCGGAAAAACGTATGTTTGGAAGAGTCTCCAGGTCGTACCTTATCTACAGGGAATTATCTACAGGGAATTATCTACAGGGTTCGGTCGCTCCTACTGTCACTACCTCACACACCAACTCTCAACACACCCAGATACCCAGAAAGGAATGCTCTGTACTACAAGTGAATATGGAGCAGGACTCATTATTCCAACATATTCCGATGGAATTCTGCAAATCCTCTATTTTTTATCCCATCTGCTTTGCTTTGAAGAGAGTGTGTTTGCCTCTCCTTACTTCAGAAAGCAACACACGTGTCCAGGGGTGCACAAACCTTTGCATACAGCTGTATGAGCTCATTGGTCTGCCAGCTGTTCATATCCGCATTCCCGAACTCGATCCATCCTTAAGGAGCTACAGGTGAGTAGGGGAATTACCGATTTAGCAGCACACAGCACCATAACAACGCTGTACGTCAACCGACAGCCATGTTCTAGATCCGGCTGGGAGCGTGGCACTGTGCCAGCCCTGATTTGAAAGGGAAAACAATCAATATCCATCGATACCGTGTGGCAGTAATTTCCACAGTCGTGCCTCGGAAGGCGGAAAACTGTCGGTGCGCGGCGGGGGGCGTACCTAACCGCCAGAAGAGCTGCTTGTGGGGGAGCAGCTCGGAGCGAGAGCGCTATTGGAAACGACTCAGGCTTGCTCAGGTGCTGCCAGCTGTGAACGAGCAGCAGGCGATTGCGGCTAGCTCAGGGCTCGGCTAACATGCTGAACTCCTGGTTCGGGTCCATGGCTGTGAGGCTGGAGTCTGCCGCTGTAGAGGATTAGCCGAGGGAAAGGAAGGCGGCCTTCCGCATGGCATAGCGCTCATGCATCAGAGTATGGCGGAGATAACAGCCGGTTATAGACGGAGAGGCGGGCCTACGGGGTGGTTAATCCCCCATTAACATTGTTGAAAGTGGTTCTTTAGCTCTGTAGGTTCTGTGGGTCTAGGGGTCTTCTCCATTCTGAGGCTCTGTTCAAGTTATCCAGGCTCCTCGTGTGTGTAGTAGAAGCTCAGGTGTAGGAGTCATCTCAGCGGCGTCAACATTTCCTACGTCACGTTCCCACCTCCTCTGAAGCTTTGACCTTGGATTAAGGTCATTTGGGAAGCACACATCGAACACTGCTCTGGTTTCTCAGGGGGTCCCTCAGGGTTCCGCCTTGCTCACTGCTGCTCTGCGTTCAGGAGTTAACACACTGGTTTCTGAAGCTACCCAATTTATGATTGACTACGTGCTTTGTTTTAAGGAGACCCCAGTGACCCCGTCCCCTTCTGTGCGGCACCTTGGTGTCCTGTTTAAGCCCTGCCTCAGCTTTGCTTCCCGTATTAAACCTCTGGCCGAGTCTGCCTCTCTTCTTCTCCGCAGTATCGCTAGACTCCGCCCTCTGGTTACTTCTGAAGGTGCTGGTTCAGTCAGTAGATCCAGGTTAGATTACTGCAGGTGTCTGTTCCATGGTTCACCCTCCAAAACCCTTCGCCCTCTGCAGTACATTCAAAACTGCACAGCCAGAGTCTCAGCACGCACCATGACGTCCATGCACATCACCCCCATCCTTCTTCAGCTACACAGGCTACCAGATACAGAGCACGTCCACTATATGATCCTGCTACTGACCTTTAAAGCCTAGCATGGACTAGCACCCAGCTCACTGTCAGCCCTCTTAAATCCCTATGCTCAGGTCCCCTCACTCTGGCCTTCTGGCTGTTCCTAGGTTCAGGCTTTCCTCTATGGGTGGGAGGTCCGTTAGTGTTGCGGCTCCCCCACACTCTGGGACTCCCTACCTTCAACTATTCACACTTCTCCCTCTCCTTCCGTCTTTAAAGCCCAGTTCAAAACTTTTTCAGAATATTTTCATTCTTCATAATTATTATTATTATTATTTTAATTATAAAGTGTCCTTGGGAATGTGAAAGGTGCTACACCTGTGTAACCTGTGATGTAAAATCACCCCATGTCAATCCATGTGGTGCCAATCCATCACAAGTCTGATATGGCAAAAGGCCGATCCTGGAAGCTTCCTCGCTAAAGGCCTGAACACAGTTTACTCCAATGGCAGTAATCAGTTTAAACACGTGACCAGCGATGCCCCCCACACCGGACCCTATGCCATTATCCGGACTCTGTGGTGATGCTGTTGTATTTAAATTTGGCCGGTATTAGGGTAAACGTTTCAGGCTCAGTCTCACTCGACCAGTCACTGCTGCCTATAGGAGCAGATCAGCCGTGTAGGAGCACATACACCTGTGTACCCACATCAGAGGGTGTAGTTCCTGTTCTGATCTGCTGCGTGTGAAGTTAACGAAAGGAGCTGAAACTGGGCTGCTGCTGTCGGAGCTGAAAGTTTCCGCTCTTGAACGAGGTGGTAAAACTCTCTGTTCTCCTTTCACTTTTCCCAAATTGGCCTACACTGGAACACATCTCTGCTGTCGGAACCAAACTCTCTATCTCCAAAGGGACTTAACAGGAGAACGAAAAAGCATACTGTACTTTTACTGTGAGTCGGTGGAGCCACACTTTCTATCCTAGTGAGTCAAGTAAGGCCAGCTTTACTGCATTCCGTATGAAATTCACCATTTCATTCATATTTAATCATTTCATATATATAATGGCAAGCCAACTTGGACATATATGGAATGACAATGGATATTGCTATACATGGAATGATCAAAATTCACTTCCTATATAGTGTAGTTCATCCCATACCAAAATAGGGTTTGCATGACACTGAAATGGAATTAATATTTCAATAAAATTTTCAAGTATGCATGGAATATTTAACCGAATATACGTAATAGAACTATAAAATACACCATATATATATATATATACTAACGCGAGGCTAATGCCTGCAGCTGACCGTATGGGGGCTGAGCAATTTATTACATACTGACTATACGCGATGCTAATGCTGCTATACATGGCATAAAATTATTGCATACTGACACATATGCACCTGAATATGTCCTTCATAGCCCACTAAGTGCACTAAGTGTCTATATAGATATATATATATATATAAGCCCCTATATAATACTATATATATATATATATATATATATATATATATATATATATAAATTAATTACCGATTAATTAACAATATTAAAAATATTCAACTGTTTAAAATGTGTATATATATATGTGTATATATATATATATATATATATACACATATATATATATATATATATATATATACACACACATTTTAAACAGTTGAATATTTTTAATATTGTTAATTAATCTGTGTTATATAGCAAACGGAGCTTTGAACAGTTGGTGTGTTCCTGTAGTGACAGGTCTTTATGTTCCACACTGATTTTCTGACTTGTGGAACTGTGGGATCTAACTGCTCACCATGTGGCCAAGAGGGACAGGAATACAGTCTTCTCTTCCTGCTCCAAAATCCAGGGGTGTGGCAAAAATAAGGCTCCACCTATAGGCCACAACTCCAACGGCATCATAAAAGGAAACTTTTGATGAAGTTCTATTTCAGCTCCACATTAAAAGACTTTTAATAGAAACAGTAAGATTTAATTTCCCAATAGAGAATTCCCTATAAATGATGATGTTGTTTATTGTTATTGTTGCCGTCTGTATTGTGGATTCACGTAGATCCACGCCTAATCCTTCTAAATATCCAAGCTTGTTTTACTGTGGAGCTGCAGGTCGAACTAATTCACCATATCGGTCCATATGCATATCTGGGCTTTCGGAACTGAACTGAGAGCCGTAAACCCAAGCACCGTGAAATCCTGCTAATACAGGCTGGTGATGCTGCTCGTGCACGCTGCTTTATCCTCGCCGTTAAAGGAACGGCACTTTGATTCCGGATGATTTACTGGCGCTGTTTTACACAAGACAGCCCACAGCGACAAAAACACAGGAACGGATCCTCTATTTAACGGCCTAAACACTCTTTCCCAGTCGTCTTACCCCCCCCCCTTTCATTCCCATCCACATTATTCCCAGGAGCACAGAGTCACTCCTCCAAACAGGAACCGAGCATCAAGATACAAAGCGACTCGTCGCTTCCCTTCAGAGTGACGCCAGCCAAGAGACGGGGAAAAGCCTGACACCCGAGAAGAGCGGAGTAAAAAGCCGAGGAGATGCGTTTTATTTATAAAGCTCTCTAATCCGGGCCGCCTGCCTCTCCGGCTCTTTTCCCCTGTGATGCATTTTTGAAGTCCCATCTTTTCCACGCCGCAGCGGTAGCAAAACAACTTCCCCTGGCCACCGCAGGGGCAAATTGCTAGTTCGCAAGTGCTGGAGCACTGAAACCTTGGAGCCGGCGCTTCGCAGACTGGCGTGCCCTTTCTGGTCATCGGAGCTGTGATAGTCCTCCCAGAGGTGTTAGTAAGGTGTTAAGGTGTGCGCTGCTGCGAGCTCCGCTCACGTGGCGCTAAAAACCCAGAGAGCACGTCAAGGTGGTTTTCAGGGTTGTGGAACCGGTACTGCCGGGGACCCTGCCGGAAGTTGAGGGCCTGACACCAATTTCCAGAGGGCCCGGAAGGTGTTCACCTGTGCTTGTTTGCTCGCCGGTTTTTAAATAAGCGTAAAAGTCGCGGCGCGCCTGGCTGCCCGTGTCCCCGAAGAGGGAGCAGGGAAATCGGATCTCTGTGCTAATTGATGACTGCCCGCTGTGACAGCTCAAAGGCTTGATTAAGAGAAATGGAAAGGGCGGCATGGCCCGGCGATCGGCGCCCCGCTGCAGAGAAAGAGCTTTTAGAAGGCAAACAGGGCGCAGTTAGCGGTTAGCGATGGTGGTGGGTAACGTGATCACGTAGCACACTGTTCGGGGGGGGATGGCTGCATAGCTTGAAAGCTCTCTATCCACAAATCTACTTTTAGCTTTCAGCATGATAATCCTGCAGTAGAAACACACAGTGTTCATGCTAACATAAAGGATGCTAGCAGGATATGTTGTATTCCCGCTAGCAGCGCAATAAATCTGTACTAGCGATACGCTGAACACACTGGTTCATTTCTGTGTTAGCAGTTCTAACGATATTATATCAATATTTATATGATCAGTACTGTGGCCCAGCCATATCTGCATTAGCAACACATTAAATGTGTATTAGCAGTGCACTGAATCCGCTATATTGCGTTAGCATTACACTTGTTAGCAATACATTGCCTATCCCGTATGTGTATTTAACTAGCACTGATATCCATATATCTCGTCATATCTGTCTTAGCAACACACAGAATCTGTGTTATCACTATCATCAAATAACTACAAAGGTATTAGCAGTACGCTAGATTAATTGATACATACGGCTGTATTAGCATTAGCAGAACACCAGATCTGCTAGCAATACATTTCATTGGCCATATGTGCATAAAGATAGGCCACACTGGATCTGTCCCAATTAGCAGCATATCTGATCTGATCTGTCAAAGCTGCCTTAGCAACACACTGAATCTGAGTCTTATCGATATCAATGTCAATATCAAAATAGAAGGGTATTAGCAGTACACTGGGTTTATCTTATCTTCATTAGCAGCACACGTTCTCTCCTGTCATGTCTATCATGGCAACATATTGGATCCGCCATATATGCATTATCATCAGTTTAGATCTGTCAGTCATCTATCACTATTTTCAGCATACATTACAGTATAAGGACAAAAGTAAGGGGACACCACGCATTATTATAGATTCACGAGGTGCGTCCCAATACTTTTGTCTATATAGGGTAAACAGGATTTGCATTACCAACACATTTAATCTGCCTATGTTAGCAAAGAAGCGGAAATGCATTGGTTATACAGTCCGATCAACATTAGCCCATAATAGATTGGATTAGTCATATGCACATTAACCGTCCAGTCTGCATTAGCAATATATGTATTGTGTCCCAATACTTTTGTCCATGTAGTGTAAGTCAGATCTGCATTAGCGACACATTAAATCTGACTTATCTATATTAGCGTGTGTATATTATGTGTATTACCGCTGCATCTATTATATCTGTGTTAGCAATGAGTTTGATCTGCATTGGCAAACGATAGGAAGCATATTAGCAATGCTTTAAATCCATATTAGCAATACAATAGCTCCACCATACAGGCGATAATAGCTCAGCATTAGCATCACAGTGACCCTGTTTTACCACATTAGCAGATTAATTGGATTTGTGTTAGCGCTGTGTTGGATTTGTCATATCTGCATGAGAAACACACTGGATCGGTTAAATCTGCGCTAACCTGTCACATGGGTATCAGGAACACACTGGCTCGGCACTACATCGACTGTTCTGAGCATCAGTAAAGCGATTTCCTGTCATCAGTAAAGCAATATGTTTCTCCACCCACACTCTTTATCCATAAATAAACCACAGACTTTCTGCCTATATCACCGCCTGACCACATGACGAGCCCAACCCGTCATTTTAACTCCCTTAAACAAAAGTTACATGAGAACCGGAGTTGCAGAGATGCCTCTCGGCTGCGATATCTAATCCACTCCTCACACGAGGAAGTCGCTGAATGTGTATATTTACACAACACGGAGGAGGAACATTGGGATTCGGCAGCCAGAGCCACAGACAACATACACATACCGCAAGGACACTGTGCATTTATACCGTATATACCTATATATACACACAGCTCTGGAAAAGTGTAACAGCTCACCTGTAAGTGATCAGTGTCTCTAGGTGTGCAGGTTCTGGGTTTGTGTTGGTTCTGTTTGATTCTCTACACTACTGGAACCATGTCTCCCAAACTCCAGATCAGATATTGTATTAGATCTGTTTATTTAGAAAATCACTAATGACCTCCAGAAGCCTGTTTTTAGAACCATGCTCGCTGTGCGGTTCACCCCAGCCACCGCTCGCCAGTCTCTCTGTAGGTCACTCGAGGTCATCTTACGGTGGGTAAGGGACATTGGAATGAGGTGGCGCTCATCACGGTCAGTAGAGAGTGGGTTTTTATATTAAAGTACAATTTTAGTATTTTAAAATATCGTCGCTGTCCAATGAAAACCATGTATCTCCACTTTGTCCATTTTTACTTTTATGCATCATTTGAACACATCAGCTGCTGTTTACACCAAGTGAGAATCTCATGATGAATGGACCAACTGAAATGGTCCAAAAACTGTTTGGAAAGATGTCTGGTTCCATTGACTTGCATTAAAGTTAAAGAGGTTTTTGGCCTTTCCTGTAAAGTTGCCTTTTTGGAGATACTTGTTTTTCTTTGGACAGCGATGATATATTAATATTCATAAAAAAAAAAAATATATATATATATATATATATACATATACATATACATATACATATGTAGACTAATTATATACTGTGAATATACAGCACTGGAAATAAATCAGAGCCCACTCCAGTTTCTTCTTAAACCAGCATCTCCACATGTACAGCAGGTTCTCAGTGAGGAACCGAAGGTTGGGTTCTAGCTTTACTGGCAGATACAGTGAGCGTCTGGTTCATAAGAACAAGGTCAAGCAGCAAACACACAGGACAACACAGCTACAGACTGGCAGAGGGCCAAACCCCCTCTCTACTGACCGTGATGAGCGCCACCTCATTCCAATGCCCCTTACCCACCGTAAGATGACCTCGAGTGACCTACAGAGAGACTGGCGAGCGGTGGCTGGGGTGAAACGCACAGCGAGCATGGTTCTAAAAACAGGCTTCTGGAGGTCATTAGTGATTTTCTAAATAAACAGATCTAATACAATATCTGATCTGGAGTTTGGGAGACATGCTTCCAGTAGTGTAGAGAACCAAACAGAACCAACACAAACCCAGAACCTGTACAGCTAGAGACACTGGTCGGGTTCAGGTGCGCTCTTACAGAGCTGTATATGTGTGTGTACATGTATGAAATGAAAACTGTCACCACGTTTGGGTGGAGTTGTGGTGGTCATGTGATGGAAAGTTCAGTCATTAGGCCTAAAATAAACATAACTGAGTAACAGGGTCACGCAAAGCTGAAGGACTTTCATTCGGATTTGGTAGAGCGATCCGAATATCCCCAGATCCGTATGTACTCCACATATCTTCCTTCCTCTGCTGATGTTATTTTTGCCCAATCGGAGCCCAACAAAGATCCTCTAAAGTGCTAGGGGGGAGGATGACACAGAGGGGGTGATAAAGGGAAGGAGAGAGCGAGTGAAAAGATAGCGTGGACAGGAAAATCGATGCAAAGGAATGGAGGAGTCGGAAAAGAACAAAACAACGCGAGGAGCCTTTTTCCCGTTTTCCTGGAACACGTAGAAACGGAGATAGAACCTTCAAGGGCTGGAGATGCTTCTGTGTGTGTGTGTGTGCTTCACCCTGCTCGCCCCGGAGAAGCGGCCCAGCAGGCCGGAATGTGCGGAGTTATCTCTCAGATCCGAGTCCACGAGCACGGATCGGATGAGGGAACGCTGTTCTGTGTCTGCATACCTGCTGATCAGGTTTACGCCGAAGCTGCCAGCTGTCTCGCGGTGGGCTAATTTGTTTAGTCTTGCGAACGTTCACAGTGAAAACAAGGCTGTAAAGACACATGCACAGGCTATGCAAATAGGAGGCGCGCCAGACGCACATCTGCCTATGAAGAAGTACCACCTACTGCGCTGCACTATTTTCAGAAACCCGTGTGGGCGGGGCAGAAAGATGCTTTAACACTGCAGCGACTGGAGCGCCACGTTTCAGTGAGAGGTATAAAGACGTACACGCACTCCACAACTTTATATTCAGCTGCAGGAGTGAAACCAGGTAGCAGACTCCTCACCTGCGTCCGCAGCACGCTGGGTACGACCTCCAGCAGATACCCGAGTTCCACTCATTTCATTCCGGGTCAGTTTTATATTTGCAGTCCACTGAGATGTCCACTTACAGTACCATTAAAATTACATTCCAAATATAAAAATACAAAAAAAATAATATAAAAATTATATACGTTTTATAATTTATAATTATAAATGTTATTATAAATTATAAAATAGCTCTTTCGAAACTGCTAAAATAATATATAACTAAACTACAAGTTTTATGTTAATTTTATTTAAAGAAAATGTACAAGTAGTTTAAAACTACCGGAGAAGTTGTTTACTTAGAGTATATATACTTAAAAGTACTTTTATAAATTAAAGTGATAATATAAACTGTAAACCTTTATGAAGTAAAATATGCAAATTAACAAATTAAATATGATATAATAAATTTTATATACAATTGTATAGTTCTATTATTTAATTATATATAAATTATATTCTTATTATATGAATTATATAAAAACATTGCATATATATATATATATATATATTTATTTATATAAAAATGTTATATGAAATGTTATTAATGTTATTAAAAATGTGTTTTTAATATATATTTATTTAAAGTGTTATTAAAAATAGTAAATTTTACTTACATCTAATTTTACATCATCCTACCTGGGAAAATTAATCCCTTGTTGATCCCACAGTGGGGAAATTTAGTCTCCGCATTTAACCCATCTGTGAAGTGAAACACCCACATACACACTCACTAGTAAACACACACACTAGGGGGCAGTGAGCACACTTACCCGGAGCGGTGGGCAGCCCTATCCACAGCGCCCAGGGAGCAGTTGGGGGTTTGGTGCCTTGCTCAAGGGCACCTCAGTCGTTCTGTCAGTTCAGGGAATCGAACCGGCGACCCTCCGGTCACAAGGCTGGTTCCCGAACCTCTAGCCCACGCCTGCCCAAATAAAATATAAATAAAGTAAAATAAAATAAAATAAAATAAAATATATTTCACATACTGGTTACATAGAATATGATAGAAATTAATTTATTTAATTTCAAGTCTGTTTGATACGCAGCTTAGAGGAGGAATGAATGAACTAGTGAACTAACAGTATACCTGTAAGACTACGTTCAGTTACAGTACAGAGTATAACTCAGTTTAATACTCTTACACCTGAAGGACACCTGTAGCTACTTTCATAAACTAATAGATACAAATTTAGTCCCGAAAAGAGGCATTAAAATAGTGCTTACAGGTTTAGTACTCGCACACTGATTATAGTATACTAACTAAATACAGTATACTTGGTAAGTATTCCTCAGATTTACTCAGGTGTACTTCATTACTTAAAGTTAAAGTATTAAAGTATTGGTAGGTTGGTCGCTACCGAAGCCCCCAGGTGAAGTAAAAATGAATTTAATGTATTTTATTTAATACTGTTTAATGTACTTTCTTAAGTATACCAGCTGTAACGAATGGACGTACGGTGTTAGGTGGGTGCTCTCGTAGAGAGGTGGATACTTAGCCTCCATGAAGAGAAATGCAGGGAACACGTCGTGAAGGGGTTTCCAGTTTAATGAACAGTGAGAGCACCGAGACTACACTCGTCACAAGTTCCCAGATAACACCAGCTGGAGAACCCAGGCTACACCCTAGTACAGTTCACCACACGCACATTCTCACCCGCGCTTTCCTCCACACTCTCCATTATTCGCCCTGGCTTCCCACCGTGCACACGCGCACTGCACCTGCCTTAAAGTGGCCGTTACACAGCACAGGAGAAAAAGTTCAGCATATCAGTACACTCCCTGCACTCATGCGTGTGTGCTGTTTCCAAAACTGTGTGCTTCGTATGATGTATGTAATTAGTGCAGTGTAGAACTTACTGTACTGAACTGCCCTGTTTCAAAACGCCAGTCACTCAGATATACTTGAGCACATACTAAAGTATCTAGTACATTAAAATATAAGCGAACCCAGGAAGAGGTACGCTCTACACTCGCAGGGAACGCGAGTTGTGTTAGCTAAGTGTAGCTGTACGTGAGCAGCAGTCGTCCACCTCACCTTCAAGAGTTCTCCTGCAGTGCTGTGAAACTGTGCGCCCAGGTTGGTCCTGACCCCCGACAGGCATGCTGAGGTCGACCTCGCACGTCTCAGAAGATGCTTTCCTGGAGTACTGTTCCACTCTGGTTCTGATGAAATGCCGGATGCTGCAGCCATTTGGTGCCACCAAGTTGTGGAGCTCTGCTGCGGACAAGCATCTCCGTCTAGGGTGCGCCTAAGTAGGATGAACATAGTTGAGATTCTTGGATCTGTATCTTCACATCCCTGAAGGCTATGCTCTACTGGTCTCCAGAGTTTGAGTCTGGCTTCATCACAGATTCTGATTGGGTACTGTACCGCTCTGGTTCTGATAAATCGGTCCACAGACGGAGCAGAGCACGTCTGCCGGATGCCGCAGCCTCTTGATGCCTCTAAATGACCTGTAGCTCTGTATCCACCATCCACTCACTCAGCTGGAGCATCACCTGACACGGCTGTTTAGCACACCTGGACATTACTTGACAGTCCCAGCCAGTTCTAGATAGTTCTAAAAACATGCTCCAAAGTTCTAGATCATTCCAGACAGTTCTATAAACCTCCTCTGGAGAGTTCCAGGAGCTACCTGAAGTCTACTCAGCACTCAATGTACCGCAGATGTTCCGGACAATAGAGAACTCTTCAGAACGTCATTGTCCTGACCACAAACGCCTTTTCTTTATGGGGACCAGTAGAGTGTTCTATACATTGTAGGCCTAAGGAGTTACGAGAACCCACTAAGCACCCAGGAACAAGAACGTTGTGTTATTAATCAACATTGCAAACACAGGAACCATTCCACACTCATACGACAGGCCCACCAGCACCACCCAGCCCTCGTGGTGTAGCCGCGTAGCCTGAAGGGAAATCACGACTCGGGTAGAAGCACAAGTAGCTCCCCGAAAACTTCTCAGGAGTTCTTTATAGAACTGCAGAGGAGCGGCTCAGTACATCCAGCGCCTATCTGCACAGGAACCGGAGTTTGTTAGGCTCCACTTCTCTTTTTCGGATCCTTTGAGTCTAAAATAAAATGCTAAAGCTTCAAAGTGTGATGGTGTGAGCAACAGCAAAGCAGTCTAGGTGCTATCACCAAAAGAACTGAAAAAAAAAACCCAAAGAAAGAAGGAATTACTCGGCGTGCAGGACCGAAATGGAAGTGAGAACGTGTTCCTCAAAAATGCACTGGAATAGAAATGAGACCAACTTCGTTTGATGGCACACTGCGGAATACAGACCTGTCCTGCTGGGGAAACACGGACCTGTCCTGCTGGGGAATACAGACCTGTCCTGCTGGGGAAACACAGACCTGTCCTGCTGGGGAATACAGACCTGTCCTGCTGGGGAATACAGACCTGTCCTGCTGGGGAATACAGACCTGTCCTGCTGGGGAGATACAGACCTGTCCTGCTGGGGAACACAGAACTGAAACACAGAGTAAAAGAAAAAGTGAAATAGAGCGAAAGAAAGAAAGTGAAAGTAAGAAAGAGCAAACGAAAGAAAGAGAGAGAGAAACAGAAAGATCGAAAGAAAGAAAGCGAAAGATGGAGAGAGAAAGAGAGAGCGAGAGAGAGAGAGAAAGAGAGAGAGAGAGAGAGAAAGAGAGAGAGAGAAAGAGAGAGCGAGAGAGAGAGAGAAAGAGAGAGCGAGAGAGAGAGAGAGAGAGAGAGAGAGAGAGAGAGAGAGAGAGAAAGGAATAAGGAAAGCAGGGAATAGAAGGGTGGCAGCTCTGCCGGGGCTGGACGTAGGACATATGGCTGAGAGAGATAGGAGCGAGTTTCCACTCTGGCTTCAAATTCCCAACCAGATGTGACCTCAGGCAGCGGAGAGAGAGGGATGAAGGGAGGAGGAGGAGGAGTGGGGACGAGTGAAGGAGTGCATTGTTTGAGGAAATCAGCTGTGGAAGGCCGAGGGGAAGAGGAGCTAAAGGGAGAGATGTGTTTGTAAGCGCCTTTCCAGCCCAGCACCGGCCCCGCGGCGAGCGGCTGATGAAACATGTCTGCACGTCCGTAGAGAGCGTTCGGAATACTCGGAAAACCTCGTGAGCGCTGACACTCTCCCCTGCCCCCATACCGACACCACACACATACATACGCCCACAAACACACAACACTCACACACACATACACACACACACACACACACACACACACACACACAATCAGATACACACACACATACACACACACACACAATCAGATACACACACATACATACACACACACACACACACACACATACACACACACACACACACACACAGACACACACACAAACAGATACACACATACAAACACACACACACACAGACACACACATACACACACAAACACACACACACACATACATACACACACACACATATACACACACACACACATACATACACACACACACACATATACACACACACACACATACATACACACACACACACACACACACACATACACACACACACACACACACACACACATACACACACACACACACACATACATACACACACACACACATACACACACACACACATACATACACACACACACACACACACACACACATACACACACACACACACACACACACACACACAAACAGATACACACATACAAACACACACACAGACACACACAAACACACACACATACACACACACAAACACACACACATACATACACACACACATACATACACATACACACACATACACACACATACACACACACACACACACACAAACAGATACATACACACACAGACACGCACACACACACACATACACACACACATACACACACACAAACAGATACATACACACAGACACGCACACACACACATACACACACAAACAGATACACACATACACACACACACACACGCACACACACACACAGATACGCCCACAAACACACAACACTCACACACACAGATACATACACACACACGCACACACACACACAATCAGATACACACACATACATACACACACAAACAGATACACACATACACACACACACACACGCACACACACAGACACAAACAGATACAGACACACACACACACGCCCACAAACACACAACACTCACACACAATCAGATACACACACACATACATACACACACAAACAGATACGCACGCACACACACATACACATACACACAAGAGCCGAGTCGTGGTCGGACGCCAGCACACAGCTGATAGCATGGTCTCATTTCTATTGGGACAGTTAGCTCGGAATCCTGGAAGAGAAATTTTGTAAGTTTGGAGAATCAGCTTTCCACTAAACAAAAAATCCCCTCCTATTTTAAGCCACCATCTGGCCTACTTCACGAAAACAAGGCCTACCGTGGCCCGAAAGAACCCTCACCTGATTCTTGGAAGGGTTATCTTGCTTCCGGTTATTCTCAGACTTATCCTCTTTCTACGGAATGATTAATGATGCTCCTCCTTTCCGTGTGTGAATGTTTAATTAGGTGGGACTTTATTTCATGTGCCATGAATCTGTTTAAAACCCACATGGGCCTAAATTAATTCATCAGAAAGGAGCTTCATACAGGCTGATCATGTAATCAGAGCCCGGTAATAATATCTGATCACACTGATTCACCAGCCCACTCGGACTTTAACACAACCTTCAGCGTGAGAGTGAGTTAGGTGGTAGTACCTTCAGGCTCCTGCAGATGGCGCTGCACGAGGATGATGGGGCTATAAACCCCTGCTGGGTGTGAGTGACGGGATCCATAGATTGGGAAGAGGTGCTACAGTGCAGGGAATGTCTCGGTCCATGTGTGGAAAATGGCTCCAGAGCAGATGTTAATGATTGGCTAAAAGGAGGGACTGCATGTGGGCGTGGCCAAAGACCATAGTGTGAGGAAGTAGCTAAATCTGCAGGTGTGTGGAAGCGTACGGTCATACGGGTCTACCAGCAGTGGATACAATCCCAGCCTACAGGGAATTCTCCTCGGAACTGTGCCAGGGAAGGCATCCATCAAATCTGGAACAACTGACCAGTTCTCTGATGTGAGAGTGTCTGAACACTGATGTGGCTACATCCAGAACCTCGTCCAGTACATACCCAGTCCAGTCCCAGCTGTTACTGGTTCTGGTGGAGGAGTTACAGGCCATTAGGTACGGTTCAGTCACAGGGGGCTCATTTTTTGTCCAGGGATCTTATTTTGTATCTACACATCATCAAAGTAACAGCTGCACCCAGAAGGAGGTGTGGGAGTGCGGGTGTGTTGGGAAGGAAGATAAAGGTGACCAGGATCAATAACTGGTGATAAGTAGACTGATATGATCAATATTTATTGAGCTACACATACAGAAGTCTGTCTCTCAGTATGGCGTCGGGCCGCCGTGTTTGCTAACCCAACACGCCAGACGTCTCGGTATGGAGCTGTAGAGGTTCCTGATGGAGTCCTGTGATAATCCATCCCATGCAGCTTGAACATCCTCACACAGTTCCTGCAGATGGTGCGGTAGGGGTGGAGGCGGAGGGACACCAGGTCTTCTGGATGTGTGACAGCAAACCGTTCATCTTGGTGCTGACCACGGTGCCTCCACACACGGATTCGTTGGGTGTCTCCACCAAGACTATAGCGGGACTCGTCACTGAAGATGACCCGCTGCCATTCTGAGTCACTCCATGACAGTCTGGTACGACACCACTGCAGTCTTTGGTGAGGGTGACGTGGTGTTAAGGACAGTCGTGGTAACGGTCTATGTGCATGTAGTCCTGCGTGGTGCAGCCGTCTGCCGATGGTGCTGCACTAACAGGATGACTCATGGAGGACACCACTGCTCGCTGGATGTCTGTAATGATGGATGTTGGGTCAGTCAGGTACAGGGATAAGGCCCGTCCTGGCTTACGTCACATCTCTCTCTCTTTGTATTTTTTTTTTTTTAAAGGAAGCCCAGGAAGTGAAAGTTTGAGACGTTCCTTTGGAGGATAGCTTGGAATCAAGCAGTCCAGTCACTTTAGATACAATGCATGCACGCAAAAGTCTGGACCGGACAATAACCTTTGTTTTCATCGCCTGCCGAAACTTGGAGAGCAGTTTTCGGCCTGTCCTCAGATTCCTTCAGGTATCTCTGCCGATATGAATCTTTATCTTCACAGGTACATGGTATCCCCCTCCAGCTCTGTTCCTCAATTTGATTTTTCCCTCTTCCTCTGCACAGTAATCTGATTTCTAGGTCACTGAATATCTGTATCTATGGCCGGGTGACCCACGGGTCGTTTGCAATTTCCTTTCCGTACCTATTTCCCAGTGATTTCCTAATCCGTTCCTTGCACTCCCGCCACCCTGGGAGATTAAACGTCTAGTTCCTTGTGATTACGGGATGACCTTGATGAAGGCATGCAGCATCTATAGGAATGAGGACCATAATGGAGGGCCTGGTGCTTTGATTACAACTCAAGGTATTATGTGGCATATCACAGTGATGAATGGAGCCATCTCGTCTGCAGCGAGAATTCCGATTCGGTTTCTTTTTCCTTTTCCACCTGTTATTCCTATAAGGGAGGTCCCTCGCTCCTCGAGTGCGGAACCCATGTAATTATGTGAGGGCAAATGGCAACAGTTCACCGGAGGGTCAACAGAGGACCTGAGGTTAAGACTGATATATGGAAATGAAGAGCTTGGGCTAATTGTGTTGTGATGCCCTTTAACGGTTCTGTTTTCCAAAGAGTCTCTAATTAAATAAGCTTCCGAGTGTCATCTATTAAACCTGGGTAGGCCCTACAGCCCCTCGCCCGTTTAGTAGCCCACCCCCTGCTTTGCAGAGCTGCCTTGCTGCTGTACAGTTAAGGACTGTAAGTGATCTGTGTAATTCGTGTTAGCCAGGTCAGCTTCTGACCACACAGGTGGTCTTGGCTTGGTATTTTGTGGAGGGGTGGGAGCCCTGTCCACCCTTGCGACCTCGCCATGACATTGAATGCATTTAGATGGCTTTGAAAATCCGATAACTTGGAGCCAGTAATGGGCTTCATGCGTATACATGCACTTGGGTAATCAGATAAAGGGGTTACTCTGGGTCTACATGAGTCAGGAAGTAATCAGACTTCGACTTCGCAACTGACCAATGGCCTCACAGAATGAGACATAAGACTCATGCTGCTGCTGTTTTAAGCGTCCAATCAGGTTAGCACAAAACATGAACATACGTCATCTAGAAGCTGAAAGAAATCAGAGTAAGGGTCTACATGTGGCATCAAAGAATCGGTCAGTTGTTCCAGATGTGGTGGATGCCTTCCCTGGCACAATTCCGAGGAGAATTCCCTGTAGAGTGGGATTTTATCCACTGCTGGTAGACCCGTATGACCGTAAGCTTCTGACACCTGCAGATTCAGCTACTTCCTTCACACTATGGTCTTTGGCCACGCCCACATGCAGTCCCTCCTTTAAGCCAATCATTAACATCTGCTCTGGAGCCGTTTTCCACACATGGAACGAGACATTCCCTGCACTGTAGCACCTCTTCCCAATCTATGATTCCGGTCAGTCACACCACGCAGGGGTTTATAGTAGCCCCACCATCCTCGTGCAGCGCCATCTGCAGGAGCCTGAAGGTACTATCACCTTAAACACACAAACTCATTAGTGTATACTGTGTTCTTATGAGTAGATAATAATTCCTGCATGGAGTAAATACATATTCCGATCTTCCGGACTCGTGATGCTATATTTTGGCCACCCTTACAGTGAGGAATGTAATTTCTCTCCTAATAAGGCCAGTGAGAGGAGCAGAGAGCTGAGAGTAGGAGGATAGATCAGTGAGGGAGGGCTGGGCTGCCAAATAGCTGGGATGCTGTGTAATGAGCTGGGGCAGAGAGAGGGGTGGGGGGGTCGCACATGTGTTATTACTGCTCTCTCTCTCTCTCTCTCTCTCTCTCTCTCTCTCTCTCTCTCTCTCTCTCCACACATAAACAAGAAACAGCCAAAGTGTGGCCTCTATCTGGCCCCAGTCGGAGATATCTCTCTTCTCCCTCTTCCCCATTCCACTCCCTCCCTCCTTCTCATAAAGGTGTATCCTTTCCTTCCAAGCACCACTTTGTCCATCCTTCCTGCCCCCCTCCTCCTGCCAACGTCTGGCAAACTCTCTCTCTACGAGTCCCCGCTCTCATCCCCTCTCGGCTTCCTTTCGCAGCCCCCTATTAATTTGTCTCGGAGAGGAATAAGGTGGGGTTGTCGACACTGTTATCTTTTTTCTTCCTTCCCTCTTCCACATCTCAGCTAGCACTCCATCTTGACCGCACCCCAAACCCCATCCCCTCCTCCTCCTACTCTTCCCCTCCTGCAGCTGAGAATTCAGAGTCATAATCACCGCTGACATCTTTGGCCACGCCGCTCACTTTGCACCTGTGCTGCGTTTAAAAACCTTCCCCATAGCCGGCCTAATTGGGGCAGTCGGGGTTGCCGCCGAGTCTTCGCGAGCTCTTTTCTGTGCCGTATGATGTAAACCCAGGCAACAGCGCGAGCCGCGCCAATTGGGCGCATTTGGAATTAGCGGACGCCCCGGATTTGGTCGATGCCTGAAAACTGGGTTGGATCCTAATTGAAATCAAACATCATTACTTACTATTGGTTCAACACATATTTGGCTAGTTTCCTCCCAGGGTGGGTATTTATGGCGGTATTTCAATATGCACAGATGTTTTACAGCCTGAGCTCATTTGCGCAAAAGTCTTTGCAGGCAGAGAAGGAAGTGTATTACTGTGTGGCCTTCATTATTAATACAGCACGCCTGTTCACCAGCTCCTTATGAAGCTAGATGTGAAGCAAGTGCTCCCATAATTTAGGGAAATTGAATTTTGACCAATTTTGCAAGACATATAAACAGCCTAGCTGGATTAGCTAGCCCGGTTATCCAAAATATCATATCATATGATCCTATTCACAGCATTCCAAGTCAACAACGAGCATACATTCCTGATATGACCGAGG
The DNA here is from genome assembly GCA_024036415.1 of Prochilodus magdalenae. Lineage (NCBI taxonomy): Eukaryota > Metazoa > Chordata > Actinopteri > Characiformes > Prochilodontidae > Prochilodus > Prochilodus magdalenae. The sequence continues at coordinate 84,889 of JAMWET010003910.1, read as the reverse complement.
CTGGAAAACTGGGTTATATCCTGCTTGAAATGAACCGTCAGGACTTCCCACGCATAGTCGGCCAGTTTCCTCCCAGTGTTCAGTTCACATCTGGTTTTACTCATGATGTCAGTCAATTAGTGTTCACAGGTCTGCAGATGTGATTGGCATGATGAACAGTTTGGAGCATTCACACATCTGGACTGGTCCGCAAAGTCCCCAGATTGAATCCTCCTGAAAATCTGTGGAGCTACCAGGACAACCAGCTAAACGCCAGAGAAGGACATCGATATGTCCTACCTCCAGAAACCTGTCCAGTCCTTGCCTGTCTAGGCATCCAAGCGGCTGATCCAGGAAGCCTCATAGCAACAATACACTGTCACTCAGTTGCCAGTCCAGGCAGCCTCATAGCAACAGTACACTGTCACTCAGGTTCCGGTCCAGGAAGCCTCATAGCAACAGTACACTGTCACTCAGGTTCCGGTCCAGGAAGCCTCATAGCAACAATACACTGTCACTCAGTTGCCAGTCCAAAAAGCCTCATAGCAACAGTACACTGTCACTCAGTTGCCAGTCCAGGCAGCCTCATAGCAACAGTACACTGTCACTCAGTTGCCAGTCCAGGCAGCCTCATAGCAACAGTACACTGTCACTCAGTTGCCAGTCCAGGCAGCCTCGTAGCAACAGTACACTGTCACTCAGTTGCCGATCCAGGAAGCCTCATAGCAATGGTACACTGTCACTCAGTTGCCAGTCCAAAAAGCCTCATAGCAACAGTACACTGTCACTCAGTTGCCAGTCCAAAAAGCCTCATAGCAACAATACACTGTCACTCAGTTGCCAGTCCAGGCAGCCTCATAGCAACAGTACACTGTCACTCAGTTGCCAGTCCAGGCAGCCTCGTAGCAACAGTACACTGTCACTCAGTTGCCGATCCAGGAAGCCTCATAGCAACGGTACACTGTCACTCAGTTGTCAGTCCAGGCAGTCTCATAGCAACAATACATTGTCACTCAGTTGCCAGTCCAGGCAGCCTCATAGCAACAGTACACTGTCACTCAATTAGCTGGTTCAGGCAGCCTCATAGCAACAATATACTGTCACTCAGTTGTCGGTCCAGGAAGCCTCATAGCCACAAATCACCGTCACTCAGTTGCCGATCCAGGAAGCCTCATAGCAACGGTACACTGTCACTCAGTTGTCAGTCAAGGCAGTCTCATAGCAACAATACACTGTCACTCAGTTGCCAGTCCAACAAGACTCATAGCAACAGTACACTGTCACTCAGGTGCTGGTCCAGTAAGCCTCATAGCAACAATACACTGTCACTCGATTAGCCGGTTCAGGAAGCCTCGTAGCAACAATACACTGTCACTCAGTTGCCAGTCCAGGAAGCCTCATAGCAACAATATACTGTCACTCAGTTGCCAGTCCAGGAAGCCTCGTAGCAACAGTACACTGTCACTCAGTTGCCAGTCCAGGAAGCCTCATAGCAACAATACACTGTCACCCAAGCAGCCAGTTCAGGACGCCTCATAACTACAATACACTGTCACTCGATTAGCCGGTTCAGGCAGCCTCATAGCTGCACCACACCATCACTCAGCTCTCAGCTGCTAATTTAGTGGATAAGATTACACCAGAACACACCCACAGGTCATGTGACACCCATCCCATGATATGGCACCATACACTCTTTGGCATAGCATGAACCAGAATGACTGCCTATGGTAGTTAGAAGGAAGTAAAGCAGATGATCAGCTGAGAACGTCTCCTCCTTGTTCCTTGTTGGGGTTTTATGGAGCAAATCCTCCTTACAGGAAGATGGACTGAGGAACCAGTAAAGATGGCCATTACAGTGCACATGTTCCTCACGTGTCTATAAAAACACCACCAGAAGGTTCTAGATCATCTTTAGCAGGCCTCTGCCACCTGCCTAAGACATTAACTCAAAAGCAGGTTGACTGTCCACATGACCGAGGTTTTGCAGCAGCCATCGCTGGTCCTCTGAAGTCCCCTCTAAAGCCATCCCCCAGCTGATGAATCAGACAGCGGAATATTGGCGGAGTGTCCATAGGAGCCACGCGTTCCACATGTTTTCACAAGGATGTAAAAAACGGCTACGGCACGCCTGTCCAAGCACGCGGATAGCCCGGCCAGCATCCTCTGGCCTTGACACAAGCTCCCTCGAGCACCAATTTTCTGATAGGATCGTTCCTGCAGTCACATTGGCAGCTGGGAGAAATACAGGGGCTGCCTCTTCCAGGTTTGATAGAAAACGGCGATAGTAAAAACGGTCGGTTGGCTGGGGGGGCTGAAGGTTGAGGGCGGGTAAATAAAGGCCCGTAAAACCGCTGTAGTATATAGGCGTCTAGCAACCCTGCCGGTACGATAGCCTCATACCAATAACTGATGGATTTACGGGGGGCGTTTTCACAGTTTCACAAGAGGCCATTGTCTGGCCCCTCGCAAAGTGGGCCCTCTCGTCGCCGCAGTAGTAAATAACTGGTTGCTCGGTATTTTCTCTTAAGGGCGGCCCTGTATGGATCTACTGTAATTGGCACCGCGGAACATCCGGGCTGTCTTTTCTCGAGGGAGCTCAATGGAAGCGTCTTTGGAAAGAGTCGTCTGAAAGGACCCTCTCTGCGCACACAGTAACACAGCGGGAGGACGCGTGGCCCTTTTCTCCGGCTCGGAAGAGCGAGGCAGCGGCATGGCAATGAAAAATGTACCTAATTAAAATGTGTTGATTAACTGTGCCTGAACATTTGCGTGGATGGTTAAAGCTTTATTAGAATCTCAGGCCCCCCCTCCCCCCAAAGGCTATCATCTATTTCCATTACAGTCATTAGCAATGGCTTCATCTAGTGGGACTGTCAAGTGCCTCCTCGTGCCATGCACGTGTTCTGCTCTGCTTACGCTGACGGGAAGTGGAGAGAGGGGTCTGCGTGGGTTTAGCGCGTTCCATTTAAGACGGCACCACAAGGGCACTGGCAAATGACCTCGTGCTTCAATAACGACGGGACATTTCATCATATATTTGCGAGTGGGCAATATTTCGGCAGCCAGGGACCCTCAAACCGTCGCTCTTTATTAGCTTGTGCGCTCGTTACGGTGGGCGTATGAAGGTTTGCTAGCAAACGAATACAGCAGTTGGATTCATAGCAATACAAAATAAACCCTGGTATGGACATTGGACAGTTGGACAGATGGGGCATTCCAAACTCTACACCAACGTTTCTCCCTATACGCTACCGCCCAAACTCCAGCCAAAATCCCAATTTCTCCCATCTTTAAATCAAATATCCACAGTCATTTCAGAATATTATGACCACCTACCAAACAGTAAGGATAACACAACCATTGGCTCGGACGACACTAGCGAGATGCCATGGCACGGACCGTATTAGGTGACGGACGGTATCCGGAGGCACTCGTGCCCATTCCAGCTCCGGTAGAGCACTGAGGTCCCTCACTTTGTTTGGTTGTGGGTCAACATGGTGAACCTGGTGATCCAAGTGGCCCCTATTTGTGCTCCAGTGGATTGAGATCCGGCGTGTTAGCAGGCCAGGGAAGGACACCAAAGTCATGATTGTGCTTCTACACCTACTCAGGTGAGGTGGGACGCTGTCCTGGTGATAGGTACCTGTACCATCAGGGTGGTATGTCAACTTGTACAGGAGCACATGATCTGCTTAGACTGCTATGAGTACCCGTCAGCGTTCAGACTGGCCAGGAGAACATGGCATGTACACTGGTCCCACGGTGGTCTTTGGGAGGTGGTTCTTTATCCGGCACACACCTGGATTTGTCCAGGAAGTCAACGTTTTTCCGATCCTCCCGTGTTCCATCACGGTACTTCTGTGCAAACTAGAGGCGACACTGTTGATGAAGCTTGGGACCGTAACCATGTGGCTGCTTCACAGTTTCCTCGGGGCTCCTGTGTTCATTATAGAGGTTAACTGGTCCGTGTGGATTGTTCTGCACCACTCACCGGAGTCGTCGTTGCCCTATGGTCAGTGTGCCGTGGGCACCACTGTTACATCAACAGTTTAAAGCTATTTTAAAAAATGGAAGGTTTAAATGTTTGAGCTTTTTTTCAGGATGACGTCGCAATGTGCTGTCATGTGATCTTTAGAGCATCCGTCAAAAGTTTGGACACCTTTCCATAAAAGGGTGCTTATTTGCTTGTGATTAGGATAAATAATGATTGTGGTTCTGCATTTTCCAAATTCCCAAGTTTGTTTTCTTTTACTTGTTCGTAAATTTATTTATTAGAAGTTTAAATAATGTCATCCATAGACAATGACTCCTTCACTTTATTATACTGGCATTAGAAACGACTTTGAAGTGTCATTTTGTACTCAAACTAGCCAAATTAAATTCAAGTTATTCATTTTTCCCATACTTCCGAGGTGAGTTGATATGACATAACCCCCTGCATAAGGAAAGAGAAAGATCGAAAGCTGGAGAGACAGTGGGATTCATAACAACCACCTGAAAGACCTGGTGGACCAGCGTAGTCAATAGCGTTAATCCAGTTCTTACGACCCATAGAAATAAGAAATAGCTATTCAAAAGTCCACCTGTTTATACCCAACAGCATTCCCTCCAACATTCCGAATCCTCGCGGGAAAACATCTGGCTGGATGTACCTATGAAATGGTCGATGTTGAGCATAAGCGCTAATCACACCTGAAAAACAAACAAATTTTAAAAAATGAAATACTGGAATATTGGAAAACTGGTTCTGGAATATTTAAAACGGAATCAGCAGGATGTGACTTCAATACTGGGAATGCCCACATGCATTCACATCCACTGCTGCTCCGGACCACTGTAAATGCACCGCAACACCTGCCACATTCCGATGGCGCGCTCTGTTTTCTGAATGCACTCTTGTCTGTGCATTTTCTTTCGGAATGTTTTCCGAGGAACGCTCGGCATGTTGAATAATAAACGGCAGGCCGAGGAAGGACAGCGCGAGTGAGCGAGCAGTTGGGCTAGCGAGGCGTTTAGTGGCTGTTCTCACCCTCAGTTTAACGCAGGCAATGGGCCACAGCTGAGCGCCGTACGTCGGAACGGCGCTTAATTCACCATCTCGCCATGAAATATAACGACCTCTCCTGACATTCCATCTCCTCGGACTTCACCCCGGGACCTCGGACACCGCATCGGCCCTCGGTCAGCCAATATCCAGAACAGCGATAACCCCTTAGCGGAGGAGGAGAGGCCGGCGAGCCAGGATGGCGGATCATACGCGGTTAAAACTGGCTGTAATTTCTGCTGTAATGTTCCACATTCCCGTCGCGTGATCCTGCCCGGCTGAGATAAGTGTAAAATCGATACTGTATTAATGGTGGCGTCGCTGCAATTACACAGATAGTAAACGCATTATGAGTAGCAGGAACGTCGCGAGGGTTCTTGCTAATATCTTTCCACGGTTCACAGCTGGGAGTCACCTTGAAGATGCAGGCCCACAGATCATCCCTCGGCATTCCGAATCCCATCTATTGGCAATAATTCCATGTTATCATAATCGCTGTTGGAGTAAATACGTTGAGGCTTGATGTATATGAGCATTTAAGGTCGCTATATCATAATAACACTGGCCAGCTGTGCCGATGACACGTTCCGCTGACACCGCTAATGACAATACTAACGACCCTTCCGATGGCCAGTGGGCACGGACTATTACTTTACATGACAAGGTGACATGGAACCTTCATGGCATTCCCGCGTGAGATGCTAATGGGTTTGCTGTTCAGCATAATGAGTGCCATGCAGGCTTTGTGTGCATATCACGGAACCCACTATACAGCAAATGGTTCTATGGGGTCGTTGGGTTTACACTCACACCAGCCGCATGTCTATCGCCCTTCATGTGACCACTGCAGTGTCCTTACTTCTAGTGTTCTCCGTGGAACCCTGCAGATGCTCTTTTTCTCCAGTTATTCTGTATCTGCCATCATAAATTGGGCTGGGTTCTAAACCCTGGAGAACTGACACCGACTTCCACAGTCCTATAGGTTCTAGGTATTAACCAGCTATGTATGAAGCACAGACTCCAAAGTATTGGATGGTTATTTGGAAAATACTGCAAAATTACACCAAAATGCTTAATGGGTTCTAGATATGAACTGAGTGTGAGGTACACATTCCACAGAAGTAGGTTAATATTTTTCAGTAACAAGTTCTAAGGCAATTTTACCAAATTCTACAGGCTAACTGAATCACCCATAAATGACCAACAGGTTCTAGATACTAATGGAAGAAATATGGGGAATAATTTCTGCGTAATTACTTTATAAAAATACCAATCACTACCAACACTGGCTAACTGAATCATACCAAAATAACTCATAGGTTCTAGATACTAATTGAGAATGTAGGAAGCAATTTCTAAAGTGCTGAGTATTTATTTGCAACAAATGAAGATAATTAACAACACAGTTGAAGTTCTAGATATTGACAATCTGCAAGTGCTGTGTAATTATTTGGGGTAAAATGAAAATATTGAACAAGGCAGTCTAACTGAATTACACTGAAATGAGTAATAGGTTCTAGATACTAACTGAAGATATATTTAGAACAATTACTAAAGTGCTGTGTAAAAATACTGATTGTTACCTATGCAGTCTAACTGATTTACAACAAAATGACTAAAAGGTTCTAGATATTAATCGAGGATGTGTGGGGAACACTCTCCACTAGCACTGTGTACTTATTTAGGGTGAAATGAGTACAATTACAAAGACAGTCTAACTACATTTCACATCACTAATAGGTTCTAGATAGTAACTGTTTGGAACAGTTCACCATTCCTGTTGTTAAGTTTTCGGTGTCGGTTATAGTGAGAACCGGATTCAGTAGTTCCATAATAAAGATCTGGCAGTCGGATGTCATTATGCAAAATTGTGAAATCCATTGCCGGATTAGCCGCTAGGATAACGCTAATTTACACTAGTCTGCTACTGGAGTGTTGTTAGCACCAAGCTAGCAGTGTTGGATCACCACAATTATCCTCGACATGGATATGCGAAGCTTCTGGAAAGGTTGGAATTGGAGGACCATAGCATGTTGTTAGCCTACTAGCTACCTGCTGGTGAAGAGCTTCTAATGCTAATCTATACCAGTCTGCTACTGGAATGCTGTTAGCACCAAGCTAGTAGTGTTGTATCGGTACATCCATCTTTGACACGGACATGTGAAGCTTCTGGCAAGGTCAGAATTGGAGGACAGTAGCATGTTGTTAGCCTACTAGCTACCTGCTGGTGAAGAGCTAATAATGCTAATCTATACAATTCTGCTACTGGAATGCTGTTAGCACCAAGCTAGCAGTGTCATATCGCCACATCGATCCTCAATATGGACATGTGAGGGTCGGACTTGGAGGATCATAGCATGTTGTTAGCCTACTAGCTAGCTGCTGGTCAAGGGTTCAGCTCTTCATGAGCATCAGTGGCTAAACTTTGGTGGAACAAAAGGACAGAAGGTTCTCAAACTTGATATGAACTTTTAGGACTCTCACAAGCTCCACAAAGCTATGGCTGAGATAAGAGCAGACGTTCTGATGTTTTTAGAACATTACTAGAAGTACTAGAACCCCTGGGAGATATTCCATGGTTCTCTAATGAGTATGGGAAGCTTAAGGAGTCAGAGCCGCCTGAACTTTGGCTGAGAGCAGTCCAGGAACCAAAGATCACAGCCAAGACCATCCTACATCTGATAACCGCATGAGCCGGTTAAATTGGCTGCTGGCTAGAGTGACAGAAGTGTGGAGACCACAAACCAGGTAGAACGGCTAATGGAAACGGCGGAAAGCCGCACAGCAAGGCGGACGGCGAGGGGAAATCAGCATCAGCTCGAGCAAATATCAAACCTTGTGCCCAAGCTCAGAGGAGAGCTGGAATTCATTTCTGGCTCCGAGATCCGCTGGTCCTCCCTATCGGGAGACAATTACCAGCACGCTTCAAAAAGCGGGCTCTGGGCGAGATTAGCTCCACTTCTGGGAAGGTGATGAAAGCGAAAGCCTCGCCCTTGGGTTGGCTCCCGACACCACACCCCCCCGGGTGGCTGTGTGGTGGCTGAAACGTGCGAAAGCGAGAGGGAGAAGGATGGAGGGCCGGCGGCTCTAATGTTCCCTGGCATCCCCGTGCCTTTGGCCGCGGACGTGCTGTCAGCTCAGACCCTTTGGGTTCCACAGCAGCAGTTCGAGGAGGGGGAAAAAACGGATCCCAGTTCTTCAGATCCGACTGAGCTGCACAGATGTCCTCCTCTGTGTCGTGGCAGCTAGCAGATCCCACTAACGAGGCTAACGAGGGGACGCCTCCAGGCCAGACAGGCTCCCTGGTGTTTGCTCGGCAAATTTAGCAGGGATTTGGGCCTTCCTGAGCGCCCGCGCGTTCCCAGGGCCCCAGAGGCAGCAACAGACCAGGTTTAAAGAGGCACTAACTCCTGAATTGATGCTACGCCCAAGGACAATTTCATTTCAAGCCCAATCTTGGGGAATAAAGAAACATACGGCCCGCGTATGTCACAGATATATATATATATCGGGAACTCAAGGGGGGAAATGACAGCCTACAGGAGGAACGCTAATCGGATCATGTACTGTGTGATCATTTTTAGTGTTGAGCTTTTTAAATGTTCTTTACATCAATAAAACATTGCAGTTACATTTGATTGTATACTGTGGTGGCCAATGTGACCATATGCTGTAGCTAATGGGATAAATTACATCTCAGTGCTTTTCTTCTGGTTATCTCCAGAATAGTAACTTTACAGGAGAAGGCAAAACAAAACATACACACCCCCATCCAAGTCCCTGAATACAGGTGTTCCTATCACTTCCGTGTCCACAGGTGTATAAAACCAAGTACCTAGGCATACAGACTGCTCCTACAGACGTTAGGGAGAGACTGGGTCGCTCTCAGGAGCTCAGGGAAAAAGTGAGCCTGAGTCACGAGTCAGTTAAGGATGAATCTAAGTTGATTCACGGTCAGGGAAGTGTGAGTCTGAGTCAGGAGTCGTTTAAGGGTTGAAGAGTTCAATTTGTGAATCAGTTAAGGACTAATTGGAGTGCAGAAGAGTCATGAGTCATTTAGAGAGATTCTGAATCATGGTTGGTTCAGTTAAGAGTAACTCATCAAGTCACGAGTTCGTTAAGGACGAGGTTCACTCGAGTTTCCCTTGTATGAGAATAGTGAGTCAGCTCAGGAGTCAGTACAATGTACCCGCACAATGACAGAGCGGGGTCAGCGGATGCTGAGGGTCATAGGTCACAGAGGTCACCAACTTTCTACAGAGTCCATCACTACAGACCTCCAAACTTCAACTTTCAGCTCAGGAAGTGTAGAGCTTCATGGAATGGGTTTCCATGGCGAGCAGACCCCAGCCTTACATCACAGAAGCGCAGTGCTGGAACCAGTGGTGTAAAGCTCCGCCCCTGGACTCTAGATGTGGAGGCGTGTTCTCTGGAATCACGCTTGGTGGGTGATCCGAGGACAAAATTTGGTACCAGGAGAATGGTACTGATCTGACTGCACTGTGCCGAGTGTAAAGTTTGGTGGAGGGAGGGATTATGGTGTGGGGGTGTGGTTCAGGAGTTGACTCCGCCCCTTAGTTCCAGTGAGAGGAACTCTTAATGCTTCAGCAGACCAAGAGACTCTGGACCATACCATGCTCCCAACTTTATGGGGACAGTTTGGGGACGGCCCCTTCCTGTTCCAACATGACCGCACACCAGTGAAGTCAGTAAAGAGCGGGATGGCCTACAGTCTGTAAAGCCGGTATAGTAGACGTACCGTATGAGGCAGGTGGATCCCATAAAGTGGCCACTGTGTGGAAGTGTAAGCTGGGAGTCTGTAGGGAAGTGTGTGGGAAGTGAAGGGTATATGAGAATGCGTGTATACAGCTGAGGGCCATGGAATACTTTTCCAGTGTTTGCAGAGTTTCCGAGTTCCTCTCTTCATTAAAATTAGATGAATAAATGAAGTGATTAAACACTCCCTCCGTCGCAGCAGTCCTGCGATCCCCCCGAGCTGAGCAGCAAGCTTCCACGCATCTTCCAAGTGATGCCGAGAATGAACATCAAGCGAAAGCACACTTTTCCTCTGAATCACAAGACGGTGTTTTATCCGCTCTAGCGCTCGCGAGGTGCACCTCATCTGCTGTGAGCAGCTCCCAGTCGCGGTCCCTGCTTGCTTGGAGAAGGACAACAAACGCTGTGTGAACTACATAGCGCTAGCTTTTGTCCTGGAAGTGCTGCAGCCTAACACTGTGTTTGTGTGACTCTCTTCTCAGGTATAACCACGACCACAAGGGGACCCGACACTGGTGAGTCCTGCACTTTACACTTCCTGTTTAACAAGAACCCAGAGCTGTCTCAGCGGCTTCGCCAGCCGTACGGTCCTCCAGTACATGGAGTCAGCAGTGTTACACGTGTTTAGCTACGAAAGCTCGGCTCGGCCGGTTTGGTTTGCGTGACCGTGGCTACACGCTAATACTGTGAACAGTTGGAAGTTCAGGTCAGATCAGATGAGTCAAATAAGGGTGAATCTGAGTTGACTTAAGAGTCAGGTAAATGTGAATCTAAGTTGATTCATGGTGAGGTAAGTGTGAATCTGAGTCAGGAGTCAGTTTAGGGTAAATCTAAGTTGATTCACAGTCAGGTAAGAGTGAGTCTGAGTCACAAGTCAGTTTAGGGTGAATCTAAGTTGGCTCAGGGTCAGGTAAGTGTGATTCTGAGTCACGAGTCAGTTAAGGGTGAATCTGAGTTGATTCGGGGTCAGGTAAGAGTGAGTCTGAGTCACGAGTCAGTTTAGGGTGAATCTAAGTTAATTCAGGGTCAGGTAAGTCTGAGTCACGAGTCGTTTATAGGCGAGTTCAATTTGTGAATCAGTTAAGGACTAATTGGGGTGCAGGAGAAGCCACAAACCAGTTAAAGGTGAGTCTGAGTCATGAGTCATTTAGAGAGATTCTGGATCATGGTTGATTCAGTTAAGAGTAACTTTGAATCAAGTCACAATTTCGTTAAGGACGAGGTTCACTCGAGTTTCACCTAAATCAGAGTAGTGAGTCAGCTCAGGAGTCAGATAAGGTCGAGTCACAAGTCAGTTAAGGTTGAGGCTGAGTTGAGTCGGTAGAGGGTAAATTTACTTCAGTTCCATGGTCAAAAGTCATGTTGTTGGTCAGTCAAGTGTGAGTCAGCTGGAGGTTTCTTTGCCAGTGTTGTTTTCCCAAACTGGAAAATGTTTTGGAACGAACCATTGAATCAACCATTAGCCAGCCGTACTAGCATACAGAGGAATTTGACCTTTGCATTTAACTCACCAGTGCAATGATACGCAAACACACTAGGGGGCAGACTGGCCCAGAATGGTGGGCAGCCCTATCCATGGCTCCTGGCTAGCAACTGGTGGTTAGGTGCCTTTCTTGGGGTACTTTAATCATGTCCTGTTGGGTTAGGTAATTCAACCAGCGGCCGTCCGGTCACATAGCTGGTTCCTTCTCTGTTAAAGCCTGAGTAGACTGATCAATCAATCAATCAATCAGTGTGATCAGTTATTAAACTCAGTGGTACTGCACTCTGTTAAAGCCTGATTAGACTGATCATTAATCAATCAATCAATCAATCAATCAATCAATCAATCAAACAATCAACCAATAAATCAGTCAAACAAACAATCAATCAATCAATGTGATCAGTTATTAAATTCAGTGGTACTGCACTCTGTTAAATCCTGAGTATACTGGTCAATCAATCAATCAATCAATCAATCAATCAAGCAACGAATCAATCAACCAATAAATCAGTCAAACAAACAAACAAACAATCAATCAATCAACCAATCAACCAATCAATCTATCAATCAATCAATCAATCAACCAATCAATCAACCAATCGACCAATAAATTAACCAATCGACCAATAAATTAGTCAAACAAACAATCAATCAATTAATCAATCAATCAATTTGATCAGTTATTAATCTCAGTGGTACTGCGCTCTGCTAAAGCCTGAGTAGACCGATCAATCAATCAATCAATCAGTGTGATCAGATAAATCAATCTATGTGCTCAGTTATGAAACTCAGTGGTACTGAGCTGTTGAGGTGTGATTGACCATGGTGGTCTCCTGGTTGACTAGCTGTGTTCAGATACTCTGCGTCCCCTGTCTCTGTGTCCCCTGTCTCCGTGTCCCCTGTCTCCGTGTCCCCTGTCTCCGTGTCCCCTGTCTCTGCGTCCCCTGTCTCTGCGTCCCCTGTCTCCGTGTCCCCTGTCTCTGCGTCCCCTGTCTCTGCGTCCCCTGTCTCCGTGTCCCCTGTCTCCGTGTCCCCTGTCTCTGCGTCCCCTGTCTCTGCGTCCCCTGTCTCCGTGTCCCCTGTCTCCGTGTCCCCTGTCTCTGTGTCCCCTGTCTCTGTGTCCCCTGTCTCTGTTTCCCGTCTCCTCCTGACACTACAGCCCAACCTTTCCCACCTGTGTTGGTTTCCTCTCTCCCGGTCCTGTGCAGTAATGTGACTTTAATTGTGCAGAGTCCAAGCGCACTGTAAACACCGCAGCCTGATGAGCTTTTAACGACAGCCGACGCAGCTCCACGTCACGGGTGATTAGCCATTAATGAGCCGGCCTTAATTGTCCGCGGCTTAGGGTGGGGGGGTGCCAACATTTGTGATCGATCCCGTATAATTTCACACCTAAAACCTGGAATCTATCATTTACTCTCAAAACTCTTCTAAACACTGCAGTTCTCCACAAAACTACATACGCTACACCCTAAACGTCTGATACATCCATCAACTAAACGAACAGCTGCACCCAGATCCTGCAACCAGGATCAATAACTGGTGATAAATTTAGACTGATATGATCAATATTTATTGAGCTACACATACAGAAGTCTGTCTCTCAGTATGGCATCGGGCCGCCGTGTTTGCTAACCCAACACGCCAGACGTCTCGGTATGGAGCTGTAGAGGTTCCTAATGTAGTCCTGTGATAATCCATCCCATGCAGCTTGAACATCCTCACACAGTTCCTGCAGATGGTGCGGTAGGGGTGGAGGTGGAGGGACACCAGGCCTTCTGGACGTGTGACGGCAGACCGTCCATCTCGGTGCTGACCACGGTGCCTCCACACACAGATTCGTTGGGCGTCTCCACCAAGACTAAAGCGGGACTCGTCACTGAAGATGACCCGCTGCCATTCTGAGTCACTCCATGACAGTCTGGTACGACACCACTGCAGTCTTTGGTGACGGTGACGTGGTGTTAAGGACAGTCGTGGTAACGGTCTGTGTGCATGTACTCCTGCGTGGTGCAGCCGTCTGCCGATGGTGCTGCACTAACAGGATGACTCATGGAGGACACCACTGCTCGCTGGAGGTCTGTAGTGGTGGCTGTTGGGTGGCTGTCCGATCCACACGGTATGCATTATGGCGGAACAGTAGGTATTGTTATCGTTATGAAGGGGACCCTAAACTCTTCAGTGGTGCTGTATTAGGGCTGTAATCAAGCGAGACCAGCTCAATAACAAAGCCCAAACTGAGTCCGCTTCAAGAGTCCCCCTTAATTAGTCTTCAGCTCCCTCCGGTACAAATTACTGGGAAATACAAAAGATGGATTTCCACAAAACAAAACTCCAGTTCAACCACCATCCTAAAAACCCTCCTCTCATATTCACCAACACACATGTGGTGCCCACCGAAAGTTCCCTTCCATTCAACTCCCCCTCGGAATCAACTCATCCAGGGCCCACTCTCAACTAATCCAACCAATGCACACTCAGAATAAGCCGGGCCGGCGCTCCTTCGGAATCTAATCCCCCCTCGAAATGAATTCAACCAAAGCCCGTATCCTGAACCGCCGCAGACTGGCTGTTCTGGCTTTTATGGCTTAATTAAGTCAATTCATTTACCAGCTGTTGAGACACACAGGGGCCAATATGGCGCACATGTCCAACGCCACTCAAACATGTTCTAGAATATTCCTATATTATAAACTCCCCGGACTAATAATCAGTCCCCTCCGTGGTGGTCCGGGGGTCTTATAACTCTGTGGTAATGGGTTCTTTGGTTGAGGTGACAGTAAATGTGAACCACAGTGTCTACATTGAGCTGCTGGACAACCAGGTTTGACCTTTGACTTATCATCTTCCCAAGGGACATAACATTCCAATCCCAGCGTTTCAGGATGGCAGCTCTGGCGTTCTCTCTGTGTTATTGTTCTGAGACCTCCCCCTGACTGTGATTGGTCCTAATCTCTGTGTTATTGTTCTGAGACCTCCCCCTGACTGTGATTGGTTCTAATCTCTGTGTTATTGTTCTGAGACCTCCCCCTGACTGTGATTGGTTCTAATCTCTGTGTTGTTTGTTCTGAGACCTCCCCCTGACTGTGATTGGTTCTAATCTCTGTGTTGTTTGTTCTGAGACCTCCCCCTGACTGTGATTGGTTCTAATCTCTGTGTTGTTTGTTCTGAGACCTCCCCCTGACTGTGATTGGTTCTAATCTCTGTGTTGTTTGTTCTGAGACCTCCCCCTGACTGTGATTGGTTCTAATCTCTGTGTTACTGTTCTGAGACCTCCCCCTGACTGTGATTGGTTCTAATCTCTGTGTTACTGTTCTGAGACCTCCCCCTGACTGTGATTGGTTCTAATCTCTGTGTTGTTTGTTCTGAGACCTCCCCCTGACTGTGATTGGTTCTAGATTCAAGATTCAAAGCTTTATTGTCATATGCACAGTAAGGAAACTAGTTTCCCTGTACAATAAAATTCTTACTTTGCTGCCCACACTGGATGTCATAGAATAAAAAGTATAAATATAAATAGACAGATAACAAGGATCAAAAATTAAGCATGCAGAGAATATATAAATAAAATATAAAATATAAAATGTAAACAATTTAGAATTATACAGGCTATATACATTGTGCAGGTATGTGCTACATTAGTTACATTGTAACAGTCTGTAGTAAAGTGGTGTTTGTGCAAAATGAGCTGAAATATAACCATACAAGAACAGTTACATGTGCAAAACGATGTGTGCAGCTGTATGCAGACACAAACAGTCAAGTACAGTAGTGCAACTATTCATGTGCAGAATGATATGAGTTAGTGCAATTTTTCTAATCTCTGTGTTGTATGTTCTGATACCTCCCCCTGACTGTGATTGGTTCTAATCTCTGTGTTGTATGTTCTGATACCTCCCCCTGACTGTGATTGGTCCTAATCTCTGTGTTGTTTGTTCTGAGGCCTCCCCCTGACTGTGATTGGTTCTAATCTCTGTGTTACTGTTCTGAGGCCTCCCCCTGACTGTGATTGGTCCTAATCTCTGTGTTGTTTGTTCTGAGACCTCCCCCTGACTGTGATTGGTTCTAATCTCTGTATTGTTTGTTCTGAGGCCTCCCCCTGACTGTGATTGGTTCTAATCTCTGTGTTGTTTGTTCTGAGGCCTCCCCCTGACTGTGATTGGTTCTAATCTCTGTGTTGTTTGTTCTGATGCCTCCCCCTGACTGTGATTGGTTCTAATCTCTGTGTTACTGTTCTGAGACCTCCCCCTGACTGTGATTGGTCCTAATCTCTGTGTTGTTTGTTCTGAGACCTCCCCCTGACTGTGATTGGTCCTAATCTCTGTGTTGTTTGTTCTGAGGCCTCCCCCTGACTGTGATTGGTTCTAATCTCTGTGTTGTTTGTTCTGAGACCTCCCCCTGACTGTGATTGGTCCTAATCTCTGTGTTGTTTGTTCTGGGACCTCCCCCTGACTGTGATTGGTTCTAATCTCTGTGTTGTTTGTTTTTCACAATATTGGGAATACGATTCCAGTGAAGGAGACTGATGACTGAACCTTGGGCTGAAAACCTTGATGCTTAAACAATAGGAATCTCTGAGATGCACAGTGTCCGAGTTTCAGCACCGTAGTGTGAGGATGTTACAGCCCGAGTCATCTATAGGCCTCATCTATAGTTTCCCCAACATGCTCTCTCCATGTGTGGTTTAGCTCTAGTGCTAAGCTAAAGAAGCCAGCGCCAGACACCAAACCTGTCCTGACTGGCCGCCTCTGGTTTCAGGTAAATGTTCAGTGAGATGGGTTTTTGGCCCGACTCTTACTTTAGATGATTTGAAACTGTAGTCCGGTCCGGTTTCGGAGAGCGGCGCTTCCTCTCCCTTTCGTCCTTCAGCGAAAGTCGAGTGGAGGCGGGCAGATGTTCCCCGCGCAATAATTCATGATTATCTTCAATCGCCTCCTTTAACGAGGTTTTCGTCCCCACGGTGATGGAGACAATGAGGCACGGCACCGCGGAGACAGCTGTCTGTAAAAACAAAGGCCTTATGAAAGATTCACTCGTGTTATAATAACAAAGTCAGCGGAAGGTAAATATTTAATAGGGGTTAGGACACGGTGAGTGCGGTGAGGTTTGGGAAAGGTGGGGGTTGAACGGGAAGAGAAACCCAGATGGGACGCTCCTCTAGCGTTATGCAGATCGCCAGATTGGACATGGTGACTGAATGGATGAGCAGTAAACAGGACTTTTGGCTGTATTTAATTTTTTTTTATTAAAGTGTGTCAGGTAGAACACACCAATAAGCAGTTCATTTTACAGCTGCCTGAGGCCTCATCCAGATGTATCCAGATGTTTTCTGAGAACTCTTGACTTTTGGTCTTCGATCTGAACAAACATAAACCAAAAACCAAAAACTACGCTTTCATTTGGACAGTTCTTTGAAAATGCTGACATCACACTGTTAATTTGCATATCGTCACTGTCCAATTTAAAACAAGTGTCTCCAAAATGAAGACTTTACAGGAGAGGGCAAAAACCTGATTCAATTTGAATGTAAGTCAATGGAACCAGACTATTCTCCCGGGCACTTTTAGACCGTTTCTGTTGGTCTATTCATCATGAATTATTCACACAGTGTAAACAGCAGGTCATGTGACCAAATAATGCATAAAAGTCAAAATCAACAAACACAGCGAGGACATGGTTGTTGCAGTCCTCATTGATTAAGCATGCATGATAACTGGGTTGCAGTTTGGGGGGTGTAGAAGATGGACTGACTCTCTGAAAGTCATAAACTCAAAGACCAAGCTTCGTTTCCAACATCTGACGCAAAAAAAGGAAAGAAGTGAAATCCAAACATTTGGGCACCACAAGAGTGTTGAGCTCTCAGATGACTTTCGCCATGACCTCAGACCTTAATTAGCTCATCAGCGCTCTGACTTGGTCACAGCCATCATCAGGAACGACCAGGTGATGCAAGCGTCAAACTTAGAAGCTTCCTCAAACCCACACTGAGCCCAGGCACCAAACAAACATGGCCGGACCAGTGAGGGACCAATGTGGGCAAACACTTTATGGGCATCACACACTAGGCCACTGGGCTTTTGCACATTGGCGTGTCATTGGCCCCATGGCATTGGCCCACTTAGGGCAGCCCACATTGCGCCACTGGGCATTCTCTTTATAGCATGCGCCAACAGTGGTGTGGGCAGCCCATATCAAGGGAATGGAAATTGGCCTCTGGAGAGATTGGCTCGTTCGGCAGCATTGGCCCCATGCCACTGGTCCATTGTGGGCAGCCCACATTCAGTCCATACTGGTGTAGATGAGACCAGAGACATCAGCACAGCACGCCCGAGATATCACCGGCATCAGGACAAACGTTGTATCTCCACTGGTGTTATTCTTCAGGCCCTCAGGCTGCTGTCCCTCACACTGTGTGGAACCTCATTATGAACGGTTCAAAAGCAACAGCCCGGAATTACCTGGAAAATAAAAGTGAGGTTCCATTGAGTTACACTCAACATGAAGACGTTCTCCCTCCTCCTGTAGGGTTGTGGAGGTTTTGTGCCGGCAGCAGTGATAGGCTAAGGCTAAGCTGTGTTCAGTTTGCAGTCTGGTTATATTCTAGCCGCCCACCTTATTGACTTATTGACTCAAGGAGCTGTGATTGATGTGAACTGGATGTGGGCTGTGCTATTTTTCACTGCAACAGTGGTAGCAGTATAGAAAAACGTCCAAAGTTTAGAGACGGCTCCTCATAGCAGTGAAGACACCAAACTATGAACTAGCCCTTATGGAATTATCCAGTCCACCTTAACCCCCTCCAGAGTGGAGCTGTACAGGAGGATGGAGCAGCTTCCTTACCCTGCAGTGGAGCTGATAGAACAAGGTTTATTACTAAGCAGGTTTGGAGCGATTCTATTGGTCGGTCCATCATGAATATTCACTAACCTGAAAGGAGAACTAGAGCTTTTACACTGTGCAGAAAAAGAGATCAAAGTTTTTACACCACTAAATATATATTAGAGGTGGAGATATGGAGGAGTACCATACTGTGTACATCAGGAGTAGATGTGGTGGATCAGGATACGGACTGGTTCAGACTCTCAGCAGGTGGAGCTGTTCAGTGTACCACTGTAGAGTCTATAAGATCACCAGCTACATCCATTTAGAGGGGTGTACCTAAACTTTTGACTGGTAGTGTATATGTAAATATCGTGGAACAAACTAGCCGAGAGTCGAATGTATATATAGCGAATACATGACTGATATGATTGACCAGTGTAGGTGTTGATCGGTACCATAGTGCAATGGAGGATCCGGAGGAATGACCAGGGTGCCAGGGAGACTCTCTGGTTGGGGGCGGGGCTTTGAGGGTTTTAAGGAGGTGCTTGCTATGTGCGTTTATTCTCAGTTTGAACAATAACACCCCAACTGATCTTAGGTTGTGCTCAGACTGCTGGCTCAGATCCGTCTTCTGTCATATCCTGATTGTATCCAGAATGATTTTTGATAGTCTGGACTGTCTGAATGTTTCTTATACAAACACCTATAACCAACAAGCTGACCAACATCAGCCACCAGCTCCTCCTATTCCTACGTCGTTGTTCGTTCTGTCCATCATATCAGATGAACGAGCCCCGTGTAACTGAGCCGAATCTAACAGGATGTAACTCTTCCACCAGTACCAGGAACAGCTGGGGCTGGATCGGGCATGTACTGGACAGGGGTCTGGATGTAGCCACATCAATGTTTAGACACTCTCAAAGAACTGGTCTTTGGTGGATGCCTTCCCTGGCACAGTTCCGAGGAGAATTCCCTGTAGACTGGGATTTTATCCACTGCTGGTAGACCCGTATGACCGTACGCTTCCACACACCTGCAGATTCAGCTTATGGTCTTTGGCCACTCCCACATGCAGTCACTAATTCCCAATCTGTGGATCCCATCACTCACTCCCTATCATCCTTGTGCATCGCCATCTGCAGGAGCCTGAAAGTACTACCACCTCAAACACACATGGGGACTCGTGACAAGCTATAGAGCTGGTTCGGCAGGGTCCATGTCAGGGGTGGAAGCTGCCACACTTTGCCACCCTGTGGATAAGACCCAGCCAAAATCTATTACATATTAGTCAATGCATTTATATTACTGTTCAGGTTGCCAGATTTTGCCTAAACAGGTTACTCAAATATACCAAACACTGGACCTGAGTGCCAGGACGTAGAGAAATATCAGTGATGCACTATTGGTTCGTTTGTAATCGAGAGTTCACTAATGCAGTGTCTTTTTTTATTCTGCAGAGAACGATGGATTCTTTAAGGCCATAATTGGTGGTAAGTTGAGTTCCTGTATTGAAAGCTCATCTACAGTGGGGAAAATAAGTATTTAGTCAGTCACCAATTGTGCAAGTTGTCCCACTTAAAAAGATGAGAGAGGCCTGTAATTGACATCATAGGTAGACCTCAACTATGAGAGACAAAATGTGGAAAAAAATTGAGAAAGTCATTTTGTCTGATTTTTAAAGAATTTATTTGCAAATAATGGTGGAAAATAAGTATTTGGTCAATAACAAAAGTTCATCTCAATACTTTGTTGTATATCCTTTGTTGGCAATGACAGAGGTCAAACGTTTTCTGTAAGTCTTCACAAGGTTGGCACACACTGTTGCTGGTATGTTGGCCCATTCCTCCATGCAGATCTCCTCTAGAGCAGTGATGTTTTGGGGCTGTCGGCGGGCAACACGGACTTTCAACTCCCTCCAAAGGTTTTCGATGGGGTTTGAGATCGGGAGACTGGCTAGGGCCACTCCAGGACTTTTGAAATGTTTCTTACGAAGCCACTCCTTTGTTTTTTTTCCCCTGGCAGTGTGCTTGGGGATCATTGTCAATGCTGAAAGACCCAGCCACGTTTCATCTTCATTGCCCTTGCTGATGGAAGGAGGTTTTGCACCCAAAATCTCACAATACATGGCCCCATTCATTCTTTCATGTACACGGACCAGTCGTCCTGGTCCCTTTGCAGAGAAAAACAGCCCCAAAGCATGATGTTGCCACCCCCCATGCTTCACAGTTGGTATGGTGTTCTTGGGATGCAACTCCGCATTCACTTTCCTCCAAACACGACGAGTTGTGTTTTTACCAAATAGTTCTACTTTGGTTTCATCTGACCATATGACATTCTCCCAATACTCTTTCTGGAACATCCAAATGCTCTCTAGCAAAACTTCAGACGTGCCTGGATATGGACTGGCTTAAGCAGGGGGACACACGTCTGGCACTGCAAGATCTGAGTCCCTGGCGTCGTAGTGTGTTGCTGATGGTTAGCCTTTGTAACGTTCGGTCCCAGCTTCCTGCAGGTCATTCACTAGATCCCCCCCTGGTGGTTCTGGGATTTTTCCTTACCGTTCTTGTGATCATTTTGACCCCACGGGCTGAGATCTTGGCGTGGAGCCCCAGATCGAGGGAGATTAGTATGTGGGTCTTGTAGGTCTTCCATTTTCTGATTATTGCTCCCACAGTAGATTTCTTCACATCAAGCTGCTTGCCTATTGCAGATTCAGTCTTCCCAGCCTGGTGCAGGTCTACAATTCGGTTTCTGGTGTCCTCCGACAGCTCTTTCGTCTTCACCATAGTGGAGTTTGGAGTGTGAGTGTTTGAGGTTGTAGGCAGGTGTCTTTTATACTGTTAACGACTTCAAACAGGTGCCATTAATACAGGTAATGAGTGGGGGAAAGAGGAGCCTCTTAAAAAAGAAGTTACAGGTCTGTGACAGCCAGAAATCTTGCTTGTTTGTTATTGACCAAATACTTATTTTCCACCATTATTTGCAAATAAATTCTTTAAAAATCAGACAAAATGACTTTCTCAATTTTTTTCCACATTTTGTCTCTCATAGTTGAGGTCTACCTATGATGTCAATTACAGGCCTCTCTCATCTTTTTAAGTGGGACAACTTGCACAATTGGTGACTGACTAAATACTTATTTTCCCCACTGTACATAAAAGAGTACTAATATTATTAAGTGTTTATCCTTCTTTAATGTTGTTAGGAGCGGGCTTTACACAAGGAATATCAATTATCTGTTATGATTAATAGCACCTTTACATGTATATACATACACTCATCATCAGAGTATCAGCTGCACCCAGAAGGAGGTGTGGGAGTGTGGGTGTGTTGGGAAGGAGGATAAAGGTGACCAGGATCAATAACTGATGATAAATTTAGACTGATATGATCAATATTTATTGAGCTACACATACAGAAGTCTGTCTCTCAGTATGGTGTCGGGCCGCCGTGTTTGCTAACCCAAAACGCCAGACGTCTCGGTATGGAGCTGTAGAGGTTCCTAATGGAGTCCTGTGATAATCCTGACCTACAAACCAAGTTTCACTCCTGTGGGTGGATTGCTTCTGTTGTCTAGTAGAAGCAGCATGCCTTGACAGTGCAATGTGTCCTGCATTCTCCTACTCAATGCCAATGCTACATTGGTGTCAGAAGTGGGAGGACACCACAGTTACTTAGTTCCCAGCCAAAAACAAACAAACAAGAAAACAAAATATCTCCTTTACAGTTTAGGATTTTCTGCACCCCGAGTAACAAAACCTTGTCTCTCCATTTTCCATTCATTTTTACATTTACTAATAAATTAAAAGAACCTGTTGCCCATTACATTGGGAGCAAATGTCATGACGAATGGACCAACAGAGATGGCTAAAACCGACTAAGGAAAACGTCTGGTTACCTTGACTTACATTAACACTAAAGTAGGTTTTTTCCTTCTCCTGTAAACTTATTATTTCCCTCTACAGCGATATTTGAAATAACTATATGATAATGAAAGTTATCATAATTAATTTCCTGGAGGCATCTAAGTGTGGTCCCCAGGCCCAGCTGCTCGCTATGATTCATCCAGATTGAGGTATTACAGTGTTATTACGGTGAACACTGCCGATAAAACCCGCTGTCGCTCTCTGATGAAGAAACTCATAAAAGTCCATGTCTGTGTGCCAGAAGACATTAAGGGGCTCCACTCCAAGCATCCTCCCCGTCCTGACCTAACGCGTCCAATTTCTCAGACTGCGTTTGTGGTGATGTTGTAACCGCAGAAAAGCTTGGGACTCTGCCAAAATATGGAATTTTTTTTTTGTACAAGCTGTTTCGGAAAAGTTCTTCCCGTGCCGAAGGTTAGTGAAGGTGAAAGCTTAAAGCATCAGTTCCTCTAAACGGAATCTACACATGAATAATCAGTGAGGAGATCCGTAGCCAGGCTTGTGGGTAATTGGATGCGATAAATCTCAGCGGGATACCGATTGGAATCATGCTCTTTGAAATATTGTGGAGGCAAATAGCCTATATCAAAAGCACTAAAGCTAATCAGAGCATCGGGAGTGTGCACTCACCGGCCACTTTATTGGAAACGCCAACATTGTATGGCTCCGGTTTGTCCTAGATGGTATCCTCGTTCAGTATGCACGAGCAGCGTGGATGGCCAAGACTCGGGTATGCACGGCATGCCCTTTAGTACCCCTACCGCCAGTGTTCACTGCATGGTGGGTTGCAGAGGCTGCCCCTAGGAGCATGAGGATTGCCACCGCAAGCTGTGAGGAGTGTGGAAGGAGGGTGTGGCAATCACAGCCCTGAGAAAAGACTGGGGGACTTACCGGCATGTAGAGTTGTGTGGTTATTCGTGACCTGCCTCCTGTTCTGGTGTTCAGTAAGCTTTGAAAGTTGGTTCTCCACTGGCGCTGTGTTCAGTAAAGGGCATGCGTTCCTCCAAGGTTACTATGAGATCAGAAGAAGTGATCCCACCGTGCTGTTTATGGATACTGGGGAAAAGGGTAAATCCATGCTTATCGATGAGGAATGTGCGCTAAGGTGACAGGTGTGTTCAGTTTGCAGTCTGGTTTTATTCTAACCACCTGACTTAGTGACTTAAGATGCTGTGATGGATGAGAATTGACCGGCAGGTAATTAAAGGCTACCTGCATGTACGGATGAAGGCTGTACCGTTTTCACTGATGGAGGCAGTTTCCTTTTTGGTCAGTATGGAAAGCTGTTCAACACAGCAGTGACCTGAGAATGACATCCACCACATCACAATGTAGATGTAAATGGAAAGCATTCCGGTCCGGGCAGACTGATTAGACCATGTATAGGATAGGCCTTATCTCAACAGCCACCATTACAGACCTCCAGCGAGCAGTGGTGTCCTCCATGAGTCCTCCTGTTAGTGCAGCACCATCGGCAGACGGCTGCACCACGCAGGACTACATGCACACAGACCGTTACCACGACTGTCCTTAACACCACGTCACCGTCACCAAACACTGCAGTGGTGTCGTACCAGACTGTCATGGAGCGACTCAGAATGGCAGCGGGTCATCTTCAGTGACGAGTCCCGCTTTAGTCTTGGTGGAGACGCCCAACGAATCCGTGTGTGGAGGCACCGTGGTCAGCACCAAGATGAACGGTCTGTCGTCACACGTCCAGAAGACCTGGTGTCCCTCCACCTCCACCCCTACCGCACCATCTGCAGGAACTGTGTGAGGATGTTCAAGCTGCATGGGATGGATTATCATAGGACACCATTAGGAACCTCTACAGCTCCATACCGAGACGTCTGGCGTGTTGGGTTAGCAAACACGGCGGCCCGGCGCCATACTGAGAGACAGACTTCTGTATGTGTAGCTCAATAAATATTGATCATATCAGTCTAAATTTATCATCAGTTATTGATCCTGGTCACCTTTATCCTCCTTCCCAATACACCTGCACTCCCACACCTCCTTCTGGGTGAAGCTATTACTTTAGCGTTATCCTCCCAGAAGTGAGTTCTTTGTTGCTATATTGTACCACTGATTTGTCAGATTAGCTGAAACTTGTGAAGGTGCAGCATCACCTTTAGAATCACCACTACCATTCAGCGTAGGCCTAGCAACCACCTGGAACATCACAGCAATGGTGTGATTTAACTTGTAAAGTGTTATTATCTGGCTCTGTCTAGCCCACTGTAACTCTACATGGGTGTTGCTATGGTAACCATAAACATTGTCATACACTACACATGTACCTGCAACCATATTTACCTGTACTGTGTTCTCCTCAGCTGTTATTGCCGTGGTGGTCCTGGTCTTCATCTGCCTGGTCGTAGTCATCCTCCGCTACATGTACCGGTACAAGGGCACCTACCACACCAACGAGGCCAAGGGCACCGAGTTCGCCGAGACAGCTGATGTCGCCCTCCGGAGTGACCCGGCCCTGCAGGACGCCATGGACGAGAGCAAGAAGGAGTACTTCATATGATACACATACCACCCGTCCCCGACCCCCCACCCCCCAACTACAGCCCTTCCATTTACTACCAGAATTTAAAAAGCCTCCGGTTAGTCGCGGCAGACGGGAATATCGGTCCCGGTGCCGCTACTGCCACCCTTTCACCTGGATATGGAGTTGGCCCAGACATGCCTGCGTCCCTACAGTATTACACGTGTGCTGAACTTCAGACTATGTGTTGCGTGCCGGCCGGGTGGTAGGAAAAGGCCACCGGGTGGGTTTTTATTATCACCGTGTTGTTTCTTAGAAAGGAATTGAACATCACCAGCAGGTGCCGAATCGGTTAACCCAGACGCAAAGAGAGGAACTGCACGCATTTGACACGAATCAGCCATACGGGTGTGAAAAGCATTGCACCGAAGCCGAAGCATGAAATGACTGTCAAATAGCACCGCGGGAAGTAAGAGCATGACGGCAAGCCAAAGAGAAGAAGTCGCTGCACACCAGCAGCGTGGCAAAAAGAACTCGCTGTCTTTCACATGCAAATGAGACGAAACCTGTATTTGCTGTTGCTTATTGCTGACGGGACGACGAGTGTTGTCTCACCCTGTACACAACCAGAAAATGAGGGCTTGTGAGTAGTTGGATATCATTGGTGTCCGTTTGTATCTGCACCCCAGCACGCTGGACCTGGAATGAAGCAGGTATGACGAGGTCAGGTAGTAGAAGTTGAGGGTCATGACCTTTGTTTTGATGATCCAATAAATCTTTACAGTACTCTGTATATTTTAATCTAATTACTCAAAGCTGATGATCTCGCTCTCATACACACCACTAAAACTTAGGCTTCTGGGCGTATCCAATCAGGGTAAAGTGGGCGGGATGGGGCGGTACTGGGCTTCTTTTAGAACATCAGGCTTTAAAGTAGACTTATGGAAAGCTGAACTATTAAATAAATAAGCATGGTCCACTCATCATCAAAGTAACAGCTGCTCCCAGAAGGAGGTGTGGGACTGCAGGTGTGTTGGGAAGGAGGATAAAGGTGACCAGGATCAATAACTGATGATAAATTTAGACTGATATTATCAATATTTACAGACGTCTCGGTATGGAGCTGTAGAGGTTCCTAATGGAGTCCTGTGATAATCCATCCCATGCAGCTTGAACATCCTCACACAGTTCCTGCAGATGGTGCGGTAGGGGTGGAGGTGGAGGGACACCAGGCCTTCTGGACGTGTGCCAACAAACCGTCCATCTTGGTGCTGACCACGGTGCCTCCACACACGGATTCGTTGGGCGTCTCCACCAAGACTAAAGCGGGACTCGTCACTGAAGATGACCCGCTGCCATTCTGAGTCACTCCATGACAGTCTGGTGCGACACCACTGCAGTCTTTGGTGACGGTGACGTGGTGTTAAGGACAGTCGTGGTAACAGTCTGTGTGCATGTAGTCCTGCGTGGTGCAGCCGTCTGCCGATGGTGCTGCACTAACAGGAGGACTCATGGAGGACACCACTGCTCGCTGGAGGTATTAATGGTGGCTGTTGGGTCAGTCAGGTACAGAGATAAGGCTCGTCCTTGCTTCACATCATATGCACATGTATCATTAGTATGTCTCACGATGTCGAACCTACCCACCAGGTTTCATTCCTGTCGGCTGATTCCTTCTGGGTGCAGCTGTTCCTTTGATGATGACAAGAGTACAAGTCCATGAATTAAAGCCGATAATTTCCCTGTTAGCTTAAATACCACGCTTCATTTCAGATATGACGCGCTGGAGTACACTGTCACAACATGCCTTCTACTAACATATGCATTGCACTCACAGTATATATAGGAGCTTATTCAGTGGACAGTATTCGCTAATGGTTATTAGCTGGACGCGGGGGCTGAATCCCCAACACCTTCATTCACAGCAGTGTAATCGCACTGACGATCAAAGGAGCCAAAGCCAAATCAAAGCCACAGGAGCCTTCATGTTTATCTGAAGGTGGGGAAGGAGGGCAAAACAAATTTACAATTCAGAAAACAAGACGTGAAGCACCTTTACCTGTCAAGGCCCTTTAGAGTTTTTAAAAGAGCAGACGGAAGAACAGGTCAGGGAAAAACAGAAGCGTGCCAGCTGGATAAAATATCTGCCACAAAATGGCCATAACATGCTTTAGCATGGTCACCATCCCAAACTCCACCCACTCCACCACCAGCAGTTTGACTGACAACAAGCACTTCCTGTGTGGTCGACCTCACCTTCCCGTCAGAATTTGGAGTTTGTAAAAGTGCTTCACGTCTTGTAAATTTGTTTTTGTAATTTTGTTTTCTTGAATGGCATTTTTTTTTCAATCAAAAATTTTGTAAATTTGTTTTTATCTTTGTAATTTTGCTTTCCGAATAGTTCTGCACTTCTCTGCCAGAATAACATTAGTCTTGGTGAGTAGTCAATCTTCTGAGGAACTGCGGGAACATGTTATTCAGTCTTGTCTTGTCTTTTGGAAGATGTGGAATTACACTGTAAATGTCCCAGGCTGGGACAAATGTCCCTGTGTGAGTGAGTACCTGAGCTAGCATGAATCAGCCAGTAGATACTTCCAAAAACACCACTGGGAGGTCTTGGTACTGGAGCAGAACACTGTGCTCAGTATCACTAACAACGTACTGTGCTCAGACCATCGTATCCTTTGAACCTGCTATAGAAGCTACACCGTTCAGTCCAGCTCGGCATTGTGTCGTTCCAATGGAGTAGTTTGTCTAAAACCGTCCAAATGGTCTAAAATGATCAACAGACTGTGAAGAAATACCGGTTTTGACAGTCTGTCAAAGATGCATGGTGCATCAGAGATATCTACTGGAGTTAGCATGCTAACCAGCTAGCCCCAGCCCTGTCTGTAATACCACTCTGTACCTGAGGAGGCGATAGTGAGTCAATGTAGCGCTGTAGGAGTGGAATCAGTCCAACATGAGACGATGAAGAAGTAGCTCTGCTGCCCCGACGCCGTATTCCAACCTCTCACAGTCAACCACGGCTGAAGCTTTTGGTGGGCAACCACAGTCGCCACCGCCGGCCGCTCTTGGCAAGAAACCACGTCCTGCAGCAAACAGAAGAAGTGACACCAGTAGAAGGAGAAGAAGACAGAACACGTGTGCTGCTGGACACGCTCCTAGAGGGGAAAGGGAGGAAGTGATGATGAAGGCTGGGACGGTGCAGGTTCTGGTGCACCACGCCCACTACTGTTTGGGGTATGAAGCTGACCAGTTGTGGCTTATGACATATTAACCAATCAGGGTTGTTCTCTCTGTGGTGTGTAGGTGGAGGTAGCCGAGTGAGCTCTCCCATTGGTCAGGACTTCAGGAGCTGGACAGGAGCTGGCCTTGCTAGTTAAGTTAATCACCAGCGTAATTAGGAACTGACAGAGGAACCAACCAATCACTAGAACACTGAAGTTCTAGATATCTGACTGCGAGTATGAGTGGTAGTCTACGCATGGTTCCAGGTGGTTGTTAGGAATGTTAAACAGCAGCGGCAGGAGCTCCATACCAAGACTCAGATACAATCAAACTGAGGTATATGATCATGTCAAGTTTAATCTACACCCGCCAAAATATGTTCATTAGCATTAGCATTAGCGTTCTGTACAGTCTAACCTCAGAATGTTGATCTTAATGAGAGAATGTTTATTAATATATCTGTATTATGATATTTACGTTACATTAACCCTAAGAAGTGTTTTATACAGTTTGTGCTGGTTTGTATTGGACGTGGGGGATTTTGATATGTGCCATGAGCTGCCTGATCTTCCATATTGTCTTACAACCATACATATTATATTCCACAGCTTGTGAACGTTTATGTTGGGATTTTAATCATAATTTAAATCATAATTAATGTTTGTTTTTAATAATAATGAGGTTTCTACATATTAAAGGAGCAATGTGTAACCTCTAGTGGTGAGTTTGAATATTGCAACCTACTGAACTCTACTGAATTTCTCTGTGCCATGTTAAATGGGCTTTGGTTACATTCTAACTTTATAATAACACTGTAGAAAGAAAAATCTGTAAAATAAAGTTTTTTTAATCTACAAAACCAATAATAAACTTTTCTAAAAATGTTTTTTTTGTACTTTTTGGAATCTGGATATTTGTTCATCATTTGATGGTTTTTATAACAGTTTTACAGTGCATATATCCAGAGTCATCAAGAGTCATCTTTAGCCAAATTAAAAAGCTCATTAACCACCACAGAAAACGTTCAGTGCTTCTGAGATACATTCACATACAGACAGCAAAACTGCACCTACGCAACCCACCATCAGTCACGGACGTGCTTTTCCCATGATTAATTCATCGCCTGAAGGATCCGGGCTGAAAATAAACCCAAGGCCAGAACCTCACCCTCCTAACCTCCATCCCTTCGCTCATCAGCTCGCTTGATTAATGGAAACTCGCCATCAAAGATCTGCGATGCTCTTGTTTTTCTTTAATGGTGAACTTAAGAAAGAGAAGGCCTGTTGAGCAGCGGCTAGGTTACTCGTCATCACTTGAGCCACGCTAACTGAAGCTGACACCTCCATGATTAACCTCCCTGCAAACAGGAACGAGACGGACAAGACCACGCAATTATCGCCTTGCCAGTGGCCCCTGGTCCGCTTTGTATCTTCTCTTTCATCCCACTTTAACTGCTCCCAAAAATGGAAATCAGCCTTCAAAGTTCCGTCTGACGGAAAAAGCTCAGCATGGAACGAGTACGGAGGAAGGACGACCTGGTGAAACTTTACTTGGTGAGGGAGGTGTTCGGCGGGGTTTGAAGGGATGATGGAACAGTGTTGGTGATTGATGGAGGAATGAATGGATGAAGTAACAATGTTGGTGATGGATAAAGGAATGAAGGGACGATGGAACAATGTAGGTGATGGATAAAGGAATGAAAGGATGTAGGAACAGTGTTAGTCTATGGAATAAGAAATTAAGGGATGAAGTACAGATGTTGGTGTATGGATGAAGGGATGAAGGAACAGTGTTGCTGTATGGATAAAGGGATGAAGGGATGAAGGAACAGTGTTGGTGATGGATAAAGGAATGAAGGAACAATGTTGATGAGGGAAAAAGGAATGAAGAAACAGTGTTGGTGATGGATAAAGGAATGAAGGGATGAAGGAACAGTGTTGGTGGTGGATAAAGGAATGAAGGGATGAAGGAACAGTGTTGGTGGTGGATAAAGGAATGAAGGGATGAAGGAACAGTGTTGGTGGTGGATAAAGGAATGAAGGGATGAAGGAACAGTGTTGGTGATGGATGAAGGGATGAAGCAACAGTGTTGGTAATGGATGAGGGGATGAAGGAACAGTGTTGGTGATGGATGAAGGGATGAAGCAACAGTGTTGGTAATGGATGAGGGGATGAAGGAACAGTGTTGGTGATGGATGAAGGGATGAAGGAACAGTGTTGGTGATGGATAAAGGAATGAAGGGATGAAGGAACAGTGTTGGTGTATGGATAAAGGAATGAAGGAATGGAGGAACAATGTTGGTGTATGGATAAAGGAATAAAGGGATGAAGGAACAATGTTGGTGGTGGATAAAGGAATGAAGGGATGAAGCAACAGTGTTGGTGATGGATGAAGAGATGAACGGATGAAGGAACAGTGTTGGTGATGGATAAAGGAATGAAGGGATGAAGGAACAGTGTTGGTGGTGGATAAAGGAATGGAGAGATAAAGGAACAGTGTTGGTGTATGGATGAAGGGATGAAGGAACAGTGTTGGTGATGGATGAAGGGATGAAGGGATGAAGCAACAGTGTTGGTGATGGATGAAGGGATGAAGGGATGAAGCAACAGTGTTGGTGTATGGATGAAGGGATGAAGGGATGAAGGAACAGTGTTGGTGTATGGATGAAGGGATGAAGGGATGAAGGAACGGGCTTTACTCTATGGTTGCTGAATCCATGGGTCCTGCGGTTGGAAGTTGATGCTCTGTACAGTCGGACTGGTACATCCGACATACGGTTCACAAAACATCACTACAATCTTCACAAACAGAAAAGTCCCAACTTTAAGTAGAAAGTATTTCCTGGAGCACGGAAAGTCCCGCTCTAATGGAAGCTTCTCCAAGTACCTTTTATCGGGAATGTGCTCGGAACATTTGAAAAATTAATGGGTCTACATCATTTTGATGCCCGGATGTTTTATTTATCCCGGGGAGGTAATTTAAACTAAAAGCAAATAATAAATATTCCATCTGAGACAGGCATCATTCCGGACCTGGGGAA
This sequence comes from Prochilodus magdalenae, assembly GCA_024036415.1. Taxonomy (NCBI): domain Eukaryota; kingdom Metazoa; phylum Chordata; class Actinopteri; order Characiformes; family Prochilodontidae; genus Prochilodus; species Prochilodus magdalenae. The sequence goes on along the minus strand of JAMWET010003910.1, from coordinate 54,090 downwards.
TGACAGAAATAAATTTGTGAAAATGGATGTCGGAATGCCATTCGGTATCTTGGGTCACAAGTGCAGGGTGGGGGTTTGGGGGTGGGCGTGGCGCATGACTTTCTGGTTTTTGCCCGGAGGAAAATGTCCCATAGGCAATAGGAATGACCTGGGGTTGATATATCACAGTATATCCAATATGGCCGCTGACTTAACCATAAGGATCTACCATCCAGGGACGGTGGTACGAGGCTTGGGACCAAACGTTGGACAGTCTTCTGTGAGACATTCCGGTTTCTAAGTTTTTCCCAGTGTTCTCTCCAGTTTTGCCAGTTCCACAATTCCTGGTTAGGGTTTTCCATGTTCCCCTGACGCTATCAAGCTGGGATGGTGGGGGCTTCCATACGATCCCAACTCACACAGCTATATCGGATTGTTCAACACGCTTGGAGGAGAACATTAACTCCCCATTCCCTCACATCAGCTAGCAGTGATGTAGGGAGCTAGCTCAGGTCAGTATGTTCCCAGCTTTGGATAGCTGTGGCACTGACCAACTGATCTGAGTTCTGTAACCTCTATGGTCCAGTTAGCAACCTCACAAGCCCAGGTGAGAAGCTGTGTCCAGTGTGGTGGTGTTAACAGAGGCACTGTGGTGGGTCTTCTGCTCCGATATCCCATGGAAGCCACAGAATGCTGCACTGACTCTGTGGGATATACGTGTGGGGTCTCCTGCATTTAATGTGGAGGTGATTTCCAGATCTGAGTTGCTGGTCTGTTCGCATGGACAGTTCCAACCAGACATCACTGGTCATCATCACTTAGCAACCATGGGCGACCACTGCCCAGTCCACTGTGGGTGGTGCCTTCTATGATGTATTCCCGGTACACATGTGACACTGTGGATCAAGGAATGGTAAACGCACCACCCAGAGTTCAACCTCACTCACAGGATAACACCTCACAACTTACAGGTGTGGGCGTTCCCAAGTCGTCCCCCAATTTAGTCTTGGTGGAGACGCCCAACGAATCCGTGTGTGGAGGCACCGTGGTCAGCACCAAGACGAATGATTTGTGGTCACACGTCCAGAAGGCCTTGTGTCACTCCACCTCCACCCCTACCGCACCATCTGCAGGAACTGTGTGAGGATGTTCAAGCTGCATGGGATGGATTATCACAGGGCTCCATCAGGAACCTCTACAGCTCCATACCGAGACGTCTGGCGTGTTGGGTTAGCAAACACGGCGGGCCGACGCCATACTGAGAGACAGACTTCTGTATGTGTAGCTCAATAAATATTGATCATATCAGTCTATATTCATCAGTTATTGATCATCAGTTATTGATCCTGGTCACCTTTATCTTCCTTCCCAACACACCTGCACTCCCACACCTCCTTCTGGGTGCAGCTGTGCTACTGATGATGGGTGTATATTCACGGCAGGCACTTAATTAAATATCACACTTCTAAATTTATCACAGACAAAAGCAACACTTTTAATCACGTTGGTTTCAGACAGCAGTTCTGCTGGTGTAAAATAATAAACCACTCTTCATCCATAATACAATGACATCCACTCAGAATGACAGACACCAATATGGAACCTAAAAATATCCCAGTCGGAATGTAATCTCCCTCTATTTGCTTTTCCTGAAAGGAGAAAAACAGGCTGTTTGCATTCTGTAGCGTTTTGCTCCGGAGCTAAATTTGAAAGGCGAGTTTGGGAAGCTTAAACGCCCTGCCAGTGAAGCCCGCCTTTGATATGACAATACCCAGCATGCCATGTCACTGTAAAGCACTTGTGCAAATCAAACAGCTCGCTAAGCTTTCAACACAAAGGCCAAACATTCCAGCACATTTAGCTTCCCGGCCTTATCGTTCATCACAAAGGCCTTTTTTCCTCCCTCTCTTCTCTTTTTTTAGGGGCTGCTGGTTCAGAAACACTGAAATAAACTTCAAGAAAGCAATTTGTCTTCGCCGTGCGGCGAGCGCGCTGCCGAATTTCAAAAGAGATTGTGAACGTTCCATCTTAATGGATGTCGTCGGCCGGAGAAATGGGAAAACACAGGCAGGACGCCGGAAGGAGTCGAGACTTTCTGTTGGGCGATCTGTTCGCTGACCCCCAGCTGAAAGATGAAACACCAAACGCAGAGCTCTGCAGCGCCACACGCTGGACCACCATCAACTGGGAAACCTATAACGAGATACTGTAACCATCACTACGTCTGTTACAACCCATCACTACATCTGTTATAACCCATCACTACATCTGTTACAACCCATCACTACATCTGTTACAACCCATCGCTACATCTGTTACAACCCATCACTACATCTGTTACAACCCATCACTACATCTGTTACAACCCATCACTACATCTGTTACAACCCATCACTACGTCTGTTACAACCCATCACTACATCTGTTACAACCCATCACTACATCTGTTACAACCCATCACTACATCTGTTACAACCCATCACTACGTCTGTTACAACCCATCACTACATCTGTTAACACCAACCCATCACACACCATCTGTTATAACCCATCACTACATCTGTTACAACCCATCACTACATCTGTTACAACCCATCACTACATCTGTTACAACCCATCACTACGTCTGTTACAACCCATCACTACATCTGTTACAACCCATCACTACATCTGTTACAACCCATCACTACATCTGTTACAACCCATCACTACGTCTGTTACAACCCATCACTACATCTGTTATAACCCATCACTACATCTGTTACAACCCATCACTACATCTGTTACAACCCATCACTACATCTGTTACAACCCATCGCTACATCTGTTATAACCCATCACTACATCTGTTATAAACATCTGTTACAACCCATCACTACATCTGTTATAACCCATCACTACATCTGTTACAACCCATCACTACATCTGTTACAACCCATCACTACATCTGTTACAACCCATCACTACATCTGTTATAACCCATCACTACATCTGTTATAAACATCTGTTACAACCCATCACTACATCTGTGATAACTGTCTGTTACAACCCATCACTACATCTGTTACAACCCATCACTACATCTGTGATAACTGTCTGTTACAACCCATCACTACATCTGTTACAACCCATCACTACATCTGTCATAACTGTCGTTATAACCCATGAGTACATCTGTTATAACCTATAACTACATCTGTTATAAACGTCTGTTACAACCCATCATTACATCTGTTACAACCCATCACTACATCTGTTATAAACGTCTGTTACAACCCATCACTACATCTGTGATAACTGTCTGTTACAACCCATCACTACATCTGTTATAACCCATCACTACATCTGTCATAACTGTCGTTATAACCCATGAGTACATCTGTTATAACCTATTACTACATCTGTTATAAACGTCTGTTATAACCCATCATTACATCTGTTACAACCCATCACTACATCTGTTATAAACGTCTGTTACAACCCCTCATTACATCTGTGATAACTGTCTGTTATAACCCATCACTACATCTATTACAAACGTCTGTTATAACCCATCACTACATCTGTCATAACTGTCGTTATAACCCATGAGTACATCTGTTATAACCTATTACTACATCTGTTATGAACGTCTGTTACAACCATCAGTACATCTGTTATAACCTATTACTACTGTTATAACTGTTATAACTGTCCGCAATAAACCATCACATCTGTCATAACTGTCTGCAATAAACCATCACTACATCTGTTATAAACATCTGTTATAACTGTCTGTTACAACCATCACTTCATCTGTTATAAACATCTGTTATAACCCATCACTACATCTGTTATAAACGTCTGGCATAACCCATCACTATATCTGTTAGAAACGTCTGCTATAACCCATCACTACATCTGTAATAACTGTCATTGTAACCCATCACTACATCTGTTATAAACATCTGTTATAACCTATTACTACATCTGTTATAAACGTCTGTTACAACCCATCAGTACATCTGTTATAACTGTCTGCAATAAACCATCACTACATCTGTTATAAACATCTGTTATAACTGTCTGTTACAACCATCACTTCATCTGTTATAAACGTCTGTTATAACCCATCACTACATCTGTTATAAACATCTGTTATAACCAATAACTACATCTGTTATAAACGTTTGTTACAACCCATAACTACATCTGTTATAACTGTCTGTTACAACCATCACTTCATCTGTTATAAACGTCTGTTACAACCCATCACTACATCTGTCATAACTGTCTGCAATAAACCATCACTACATCTGTTATAACTGCCGTTACAACCCATCACTATATATATTATAACTTTGTTAGAACCCACTGCTATGTCTATTATAAACATCCGTCACAACCCTCCCTTTACTACATCTGTTATGAGCATCTGTTATAACCCAAAGCTACATGGGCTATAAAAATCTGTTGTAACTCATCGCTATGTCTGTTATAAACTTGTTATAAGTGTGTGTTATGACATATCGCTGTGTCTGTTAAGGTCTGCTGTCAATGTTTGTTTAACCCATCAGTCTGTCTGTTATAACATGCTAAAGATGCTATACGATGCTAAACATCTGTTATAAACATTTGTTATAAACGTCTGTTCTAACGTTTACCTTTGTAAAAAATGGTTCTAGACAGCAGGTGGGGAACAGGAGAGTAGGAGAAACGGTGGAAGTGAATCGTATGCATGTCTCGTGATGTCAGACCTACTCACCCCGTGTCACTCCTGTCGTAAACGTACTTCTGAAAACTGAAAACTTCTTTAAACTGTGATTATGACAAAATAAAGCAGGACACACCCCTTTTTATCCCCCTGGCATCATCATGTCTATCTTAGGGGCTCATTATCAACTGCAAGATTTGGAATTTGTCTTATCTGTGTAATGCATGCTGGGATACGGTGATTAGATAACACTGCTGCCTGAAACCGTAAACCTGATTCAGTCTGCCGGACGGAGGCCGAGGGATCTGACGCTGCACTACAGATACACACCTCCTGACAAATGACACTCTGAACTCTGGAATTAGGTGGGAATGCGCCGTTCAGCACAGCTCCATTGATGAAGGGTTAGAAGGTGGAGTAAGCCGGATCTGTTTATGCAGTGTGGACTGTTTTCCAGGACGCGCAGTAATTACAGGCTCTAGTGGAAGACGTACCTACAGCTTGTTTGTACATGGCAGGAATATAATCAGCGCCTCGTGTGGGGAACAGATCACAGTTCAGCGCAACCCCGACGCGCGTTACACCAGGAAGAGCGCCGAGTTTCCAGCAGAGCACCCTTAACGCGGTTCATCCCATCACTTCTATACCACATTTGCATAATGAAAAGCGCTAAGAGAGAAGAACAACGGGCTAAGCAGCTGCCAGTAGGACGGCAGTCTAGGCTGAATTGAATTCCCTCGCTCGGCAAATCGAGTTAGGGGAACGTGTGATGATGAAAGCATATGTCTTCGTTTCCTGTCATGGTGGCGGGTGTGGAGTGCGAGTGTTGAGAGAGAGAGATAGGAAAAAGGGGGGGCAGATAATGATGGAGACAATGAGAGAGAGAGATACAGACAGACAGGGGGGAAGGAAGAGTGTTTAAGGTGGTAGTAACTTCAGGCTCCTGCAGATGGCGCTGCACGTGGGTGATGGGGCTATAAATACCTGCGGGGTGTGAGTGGCGGGATCCATAGATGGGGAAGAGGCGGTACAGTGCAGGGAATGTTGTGTGGGCGGCGTCCTATAACCACCGATGAAGGACTAGAGGATGACCAACACTGCACTGTGCAGCAGCAGATGAGCTATCGCCTCTGACTGTCCATCTACAAGGTGGACCAGCAGGTGGCGCTGCATGAGGGTGACAGGGCTATGAATACCTGTGGGGTGTGAGTGACGGGATCCATAGATTGGGAAGAGGTGCTACAGTGCAGGGAGTGTCTCGTTCCATGTGTGGAAAATGGCTCCAGAGCAGATGTTAATGATTGGCTAAAAGGAGTGACTGCATGTGGGCGTGGCCAAAGACCATAGTGTGAAGGAAGTAGCTGAATCTGCAGGTGTATGAGAGCGTACGGTCATACGGGTCTACCAGCAGTGGATACAATCCCAGTCTACAGGGAATTCTCCTCGGAACTGTGCCAGGGAAGGCATCCACCACATCTGGACCAGCTGACCAGTTCTCTGATGTAAGAGTGTCTGAACACTGATGTGGCTACATCCAGAACCTCGTCCAGTCCATGCCCGATCCAGGCACAAGTTTGGCTGGTGTCCAAGAGGGCATGAAGGGTGGTACCATATCAGAAACCACTAACTGTGTGGAATGTTCTAGAGCCACTATAGTGAAGCTGTACCGAGAATGGACATACCTCTCAAAGGCATATCAGTGGTGCCCCCTGGCCCACTGATGCCAGAGAGGATCGATCACTCCAGTAAGTGGCACAGAGCAATTTACATGCCATGATGGACCAGTTAACCTTCATAATGAACACAGGAGCACCAAGGAAGCTGCCAGGGATCACCACAACGTCATCAACGTTGCTTCCAGTTTGCACTGGAATACTGTAATTGGAGGTTTGGAAAAATCTTGCCCTCTCGGATAAATCCAGCTTTGTGCTGCCTGAAGTGGGCAGATGATGGCACACACGCTGCCAGACGCTAAAAAACACTTGTGGGACAAACACAGGGTGTTGATGGCAGTGTACATGTCTAAGGGTAGGTGTTCTGGTATGATCGTGGACCACTAATACCACTGCATGAGTCTCGGAACGCCGGCTGGTACTGGGCAGCCCTAGCAGATTATAGGCTCCCAAAAATTGCTGAAGTTCTTTCCTGATGGAAATGGACCCGATCAACAGGATTGCGTTCTACCTCACCACACAAGGGTGGTGGTCCCGGGGCACAATCCCAATCTATTGGAGCACATCTGGAAACACTTGGAATGCCAGGTTCACCGTGCTGACCCACAATCACACGGTCTGAGGTACCTCAGTGCTCTGCGGCAGTGGAATGGGCACAGGTGCTTCCGGGTACCTTCCGTCAACTAATACAGTCTATGGCACAGTGTCTCTCTAAAGTCATCCGAGCCAAGGGTGGTTATTCCCACTGTTAGGGAGGTGGGCATATTATTCCGATATGACCTAGTGGCAGCTCTGGAAATAGCAGTGCTCTCTTTCTTTCTCTCTCTCTATCTCTCTGTCTATATGTATAACATATAAAGATATAGATATATATCTCTAGAGAGAGAGAGAGCGAGAGAGCGAGAGAGAGAGAGACTGTGGTTTCCATTAACGTGTCCATTAACCTACATTTCTCTCTCCTTCTCTTGATTCGCCCTTCGCCGCCCTGGGCTCGTTCTCCTCCCCTTTCAGAAATAACCAATGTCGTTCATCAGAATGACCGGCCTTCTTCACCCACAGCTAAGGCCGAAGCTGCTCTGGTCATTGGCGCATCGCTCCAGCTGTGAGTGGAAGGGTCAGCGGAGTGGCACAGAGGCGGACATCTGGACACAGTGGGGCATGTCGGGTCACACCACTGGAACTCCACTGGTTATATTTAGACCATCAGGACAAGGCTGTTCATCTAGAGAGTGACCATGACACGGGACAACCCCACTGCCCTCAGCAACACCGCAGGACAACACGGCCTGACTCATCCAGCAGCTTCACCTCCAAACGAAGCCAAGGTGCCTCCACTCTCTAGCCACAGCTACAGGATTCCTCATGGTGTTGACTGTGTGTGTCTAGTTTGTTCTTATTGTCCAATATATAATAATAATAATAATAATAGTAATAATAATAATAATAATAATAATAAGTGACGCAGAAAAATACTGTATCACTAAAGTTCAGCCTTTTCTGTCTCAGAGTGACGCAGAGGAACTCATTCATGTAGAGGATCATTACAGTGATCAACTCTCCAGTAAGAGGACCATTACAGTGATCACCTCTGCAGTAAGAGGATCATTACAGTGATCAACTCTCCAGTAAGAGGACCATTACAGTGATCACCTCTGCAGTAAGAGGATCATTACAGTGATCACCTCTGCAGTAAGAGGATCATTACAGTGATCACCTCTGCAAGAAGAGGACCATTACAGTGATCACCTCTGCAGTAAGAGGATCATTACAGTGATCAACTCTGCAGTAAGAGGATCATTACAGTGATCACCTCTGCAAGAAGAGGATCATTACAGTGATCAACTCTGCAGTAAGAGGATCATTACAGTGATCACCTCTGCAGTAAGAGGACCATTACAGTGATCACCTCTGCAGTAAGAGGATCATTACAGTGATCAACTCTGCAGTAAGAGGATCATTACAGTGATCACCTCTGCAAGAAGAGGATCATTACAGTGATCAACTCTGCAGTAAGAGGATCATTACAGTGATCACCTCTGCAGTAAGAGGATCATTACAGTGATCACCTCTGCAGTAAGAGGATCATTACAGTGATCACCTCTGCAGTAAGAGGATCATTACAGTGATCAACTCTGCAGTAAGAGGATCATTACAGTGATCACCTCTGCAGTAAGAGGATCATTACAGTGATCAACTCTGCAGTAAGAGGATCATTACAGTGATCACCTCTGCAGTAAGAGGATCATTACAGTGATCACCTCTGCAGTAAGAGGATCATTACAGTGATCAACTCTCCAGTAAGAGGACCATTACAGTGATCAACTCTCCAGTAAGAGGATCATTACAGTGATCACCTCTGCAGTAAGAGGATCATTACAGTGATCACCTCTGCAGTAAGAGGATCATTACAGTGATCACCTCTGCAGTAAGAGGATCATTACAGTGATCAACTCTGCTGTGAAAAACACATGAATGAGTTCCTCTGCGTCACTCTGAGACAGAAAAGGCTGAATTTTTGTGATACAGTATTTTTTAAAAGATAAGAAGCTACTTTAGCGACAGCCATGACATCTGGGATAAAACCGAGCTCAGAGTTGAAGATCACGTCCAGGTTTTCTACTACAGGTTTTATATTAGTAGCTAAAGAACCGAGTCTGTTCTAAAGTACTGTCGTCAGCATAGCTATGAAAGTTAACACCACGTTTCCTAACGATAACTGAGAAATCGATACAGCATAGAGAACGGAACGACTTCCACAGTACCATATATCTAAAAAAACCCACAATTAAATTTCACTAATAAACAGATATTAATGGGAACAGAACATCACAGCTCACTGTTTAATATCTGTAATCTACACCATCTTCAAACCTCGTAAACTTTACACTGTTCAGGTGCTGATGAAGGTTTGGTGTTAGTTTATACCTTTACAGTCTACACTGTATGATTATTACTATATGTCGTCACTGTCCAAAGAAAAACATGTATTTTTGTTGATTTTTACTTTTATGCCTCATTTGATCACATGTGCTGCTGTTTACACTGTGTGGGAATTTCATAAAGAATGGACCAACAGAAACGGCCCGAAGCTGCTTGGAAAGACGTCTGGTTCCATTGACTTACATTCAAACCAAATGAGGTTTTTGGTCTCTCCTGTAAAGTTGCCATTATGGAGATCCCTGTTTTTCTTTGGACAGCCATGACATCTATTATTATGGTTAGGACACGTGACCCCAAACTGAGTGCTAGTGTGTGTGTGTTGAGATTCTCAGTGAACGTATTCTCAGACTCTCTAGGAAAAAAAAACTCTGCCCATTTTAGTGCCACGTTTCTATCCATTTGAAAAATGTCATATTAAATGAAATATTCAATGTGCTGTAAATGTTGATAATAAATGTTAATGATAAATGTTTATAAACGTATACATTCAGCCAATAAATAATAACTGAGTATACAAATATGCAGAATTTTGTAGATTAACTTATTTTCACATAGAAAATCAAATTATTTAAATCTTTTTTTTTATTATTTCATGTATTAAATTTTTCTGATAGACACACAAACAAAAATTGTCCAAAATGACATAGAAAATTATGTTTTTGCATTAATTTCCTTTACATGTTAATTTTTTTATTTTTTTTTGTATTTGGGCATTTTGGAAATACAAGTCATGCTTCCAGACATCTCTGATTGGCTCCAGGTGTTTTCCTGGGTTTCATAATTTTACTGCTCTTTGTTTCTCCTGTCAAACATTTTTTGGCCACGCCCACATTCAGTCCCTCCTTTTAGCCAGTCATTAACATCTGCACTGGAGCCATTTTCCACACATGGAACGAGACACTCCCTGCACTGTAGCACCTCTACAATCTATCTATCTCCCGATCTATAGATCCCGTCACTCACAACCCACAGGGATTTATAGTAGCCCCATCATCCTCATGCAGCGCCATCTGCAGGAGTCTTAAGTTACTACCACCAATTTTCAGTGACCTACAGGGTTTAAATGACCTGCCCGTAAATCTGTCATTCTGTCCCAACTTTTTTAGGAACAGCGACCCACAGGCTCCAGCTGCTGTTTGGGGGTACGGAGGCATGGGTGACTCTCGGTGACTGGAACAATGAGCAGAATGATGGCATTCATCTCAGGAGCACCGACGTTCCCTCCAGTCTGCCATCGCTTCGGCCTCCGACGGACCATTGAGCACTGAATCCTTTCATTAAAGGAGGAAGTGGCGTGTGGAAGACGAGTGGCCCTGAGCCGCTTATCTGCTGGTCTTTTAGTATCCATATCAGAACCATATTTAGCTGGAAATTGCTTTGAACTGGCGCTGTGCCCAGGGCCACCATCAAAGGTGTGGGGCGGAGGACCGTCATGCTCCAAAGGCTCTAACGAATCAGACGCAACCTTTACATTAGAGCCAGTGACCGGTATTTCTTGCCGAAGCTTCTAGCGAGTGAGGTAGATGCTGGCCTGTCAGATTTACACATGCTCCGCAGAAGCAAACCGCTGTTGTGTCAGTAGTAACACCTATGCTCAGTAATTGAGGGTCCCGGCTCCGGCTAATTAGCTAATTAGCTGATCAGCTGTGACTGTCATCACCGATTTTGCAGGCCTTTCGGGGTTCTTCTCCCAGGAGAGGCGAAAGAATGGCACTCGGATGGAAGTAGAGGCTGAAGATTGGCTCTGAACACCGACTGCAGCTGCCTTCCAAATGCTGGGCTGCAGCCGAGAACGGGGTCCCTGGCAGGACTCTCCTGGTTTGTACCACCAAAGGCAAAACCGAGAGCCCTACCAAGACTACCAAGACAGTCACTTCAGCACTAAAAAAATCAGCCTACACAACATGTCCTCTTTCCCGTAGTGCACTGTAGCTTGTGCAAGTAAATGCTCTGCCAAGTTCTAGTTCCAAAAGTACACGCCAGAGGGAGAACCTCACTCCCAGAGAACCCAGCTAAACCACTTATATGATGCCCAAAATTCCTCAGCTAGGTCAAACGTTTCGTCCACATTGGAAGGGCTAGCCTTTCGTCCACGTTAGAAGGACTAGCGTTTGATACACGTTGGAAGTACTAGCCTTTCGTCCACGTTGGAGGGGCTAGCCTTTCGTCCACGTTGGAAGGACTAGCCTTTCGTCCACGTTGGAAGGACTAGCCTTTCGTCCACGTTGGAAGGGCTAGCCTTTCGTCCACGTTGGAAGGACTAGCCTTTCGTCCACGTTGGAAGAGCTAGCCTTTCGTCCACGTTGGAAGGGCTAGCCTTTCGTCCACGTTGGAAGGGCTAGCCTTTCGTCCACATTGGAAGGGCTAGCCTTTCGTCCACGTTGGAAGGGCTAGCCTTTCGTCCACGTTGGAAGGGCTAGCCTTTCATCTACATTGGAAGGACTAGCCTTTCGTCCCTGTTGGAAGGACTAGCCTTTCGTCCCTGTTGGAAGGACTAGCCTTTCATCTACATTGGAAGGACTAGCCTTTCATCTACATTGGAAGGGCTAGCCTTTCGTCCACGTTGGAAGGACTAGCCTTTCATCTACATTGGAAGGACTAGCCTTTCGTCCCTGTTGGAAGGACTAGCCTTTCGTCCACGTTGGAAGGACTAGCCTTTCATCCACATTGGAAGGACTAGCCTTTCGTCCCTGTTGGAAGAGCTAGCCTTTCGTCCCTGTTGGAAGGACTAGCCTTTCGTCCACATTGGAAGGACTAGCCTTTCATCTACACTGGAAGGACTAGCTTTTCGTCCCTGTTGGAAGGACTAGCCTTTCATCCACATTGGAAGGGCTAGCCTTTCGTCCCTGTTGGAAGGGCTAGCCTTTCGCCCCTGTTGGAAGGGCTAGCCTTTCGTCCCTGTTGGAAGGACTAGCCTTTCGTCCCTGTTGGAAGGACTAGCCTTTCATCCACATTGGAAGGGCTAGCCTTTTGTCCCTATTGGAAGGGCTAGCCTTTCGCCCCTGTTGGAAGGGCTAGCCTTTCGTCCCTGTTGGAAGGACTAGCCTTTCGTCCCTGTTGGAAGGACTAGCCTTTCATCTACATTGGAAGGACTAGCCTTTCACCCCTGTTGGAAGGACTAGCCTTTCGTCCCTGTTGGAAGGACTAGCCTTTTGTCCCTGTTGGAAGGACTAGCCTTTCGTCCCTGTTGGAAGGACTAGCCTTTCGTCCCTGTTGGAAGGACTAGCCTTTCATCTACATTGGAAGGACTAGCCTTTCATCCCTGTTGGAAGGACTAGCCTTTCGTCCACGTTGGAAGGACTAGCCTTTGCATCTACATTGGAAGGACTAGCCTTTCGTCCCTGTTGGAAAGTCTAGCCTTTCATCTACATTGGAAGGATTAGCATTTCTTCCATGTTAGAAGGACTAGCCTTTCAGCTAGACGCCAGACGTGATCGTGCCGTGATTGTGAAAAAGTTCTGTTATACTAACTGTTAAACAGAATAGCAGACAACTAGCTAGCATTAGCTAACAGACTAAAAGGCTACTCTACAAACCCTCAGTGTTTTGACTTTAAGTACAATCATCACCACGCTGTGTAGAAGCAGCAGACAGTGCTTTTGTGTTTGTGTATACACAAGCATCTTATTGAAACAGGGTGTGTCTGTCTTCTCAGGGCTGTTTCTCTGGCAACCCCCTCTTTAAGTAGCGCTATGCTTGTTTTCACCACAAGCGGAACTATGAGCAAAGACAAAGATCAGTGTCAGTAATGATGTTGCTGTTTATTCGTACTGCCGACTCCATCATGGCGGACAAATCCTGGCAGGCTAAAGTCTTAAACACAGATTAAGGCTCTCATCTCAGATTAGCTAATCCATGTTTAGATGGATTTAAGTGGTGCAGCACCACCAGATCTGAAATAAAACCCAGATTAACAAACCCTCTCTAAATCCGCTTGTTAGATTCTTGCTACTTTACTCATTAGGGGCGGCCTGTTTGTTTTTTAAGCACGGGGGTCTCGGCTTTCTCCAGTATGGTGCGACTGATGTGCTGTTGGCCGGCAGGGTCTGTATGGGGGAACTGCTGGTGAGGGGGGAAGAAAAGCTGCGTGAGGCGTGTGGTTAAATCTGCCGAGTCAGCGTGCACCGTCATCTCAATCAGGGTGTTTAAGAGGGCTATTACATGGAGCCTACAAATCCCCAAAAGGCACAATTACCAGCGGAAGCAGCTGATTTATCGGCCCTTATTACTGCCCCGGCGCGCGGTGATGTCGAGGCAAGATAGCCGCCTCGCCGAACGGACGAGCGTGTGCTAGCAGAGCTGAAGTGTTTATGTTAGCAGATAAGGGAGATGTGGTCTGCCCGCACCTTCCGCTCCTGCGAGACCATTTATAGCGAGTGTGATGGCAGAGAAGCCGCATGCATAAAAATAGAAACCCAGCCCTGGACGCGTCGGCTCTCTCCGGAAAACTTGGCACTTTGTCTGAATCAAGATTTTTTAGCCTAACCTGAAAGTATAATCCGGTGAGAATATTACAGATCAGTCCGCCTATTATTTATTGAAGTGGCATCTGGTCAAATAACAGTTACATGCCATAAGTACTGAGACAGGAAGTAGCATTGCATAGGACCCTGTCTAGCCCGTGAACTCGACATGGCATCAAGTGGACGGAAGACTGGAGGGATGTTGAGCCATTCCATCACCCCCAGCTCCATGGTGATTCCACATGCAGGATCTTCACCAACTCTCCACCACATTCCAATAAAGGCTCAATCGGGTTCATGGTGGGTGAACATGCACACTCAGCGCTGTCCAGAATGGACCCATCGTTGTAAGGGAGCATGGAGACCACGACAGGCTGCATATGGACATCAAGCAATGAGATGTTTAGGCGGACCAGTGGACCTGACCCAAGCCTTGAGAACACATCACTAGTGTGGAACCACCACCACCAGCCTGCACAGTGCCTTGTGACAACTAGAGTCCATGTCTTCATTGGGTCTGCAGCACACATGAACCCTACCATCAACCCCAAACAACTGGCACCACGACTTATCAGACCATGCCAAGTTCTGTAGGGTCTAGTTAGTGACCTCATGATCCCAGGTGAGGTGCTGTGTTCAGTTTGATGGGTCTCCTGCTCCCGTATCCCATGGATGCTAAAGAACGCTGCACTGACCTGCGGGATATGCGTGTGGGGCTCCTGTGTGTGGATGTTGGATCTGATTTCCGGCAGAGCCGCTCGTCTGTTCACACGGACAGTCCTGGCCAGATGCCACTGGTCTTGATCATTAAGCACCCGTGGGCGGCCACTGTGCTGTCCACAGTGGGCGGTAATGCCTGCTACGACGTATTCCTGGTATACACACGACACTGTGGAACAAGGAAGGTCAAATTCCTGCACAACTTTAGAGTCTCTTCCGTCTGGTACCCAACATTATGCCACGCTGATGCCAGGTTAAAAGTGGTCCACCGATACAAAGCCCGTCAGAAAGTGGCCACCTAGGAACGACGTTTTCAGTCCTGGTCCTGAAGCTCTCCCCCCACAGAGAGTCCAGATCTGACACACCTGGCTGTAATATTCAGAGCCCCCTAAAGGCCTTCATTGCCTGGAGTGTTAGATTAGGAAAGGAGACAGCCAGAACCAGGATTGGGCCCCTATGTCCTAGAATCTCCAGCGAGTGGAGCTGCAAGGAAGGTGCTTGTATTTCCAGGCTGTGGAGAGCAAACCAGCATGGACCCCACAATGTCAGAATTCACACAGCAGCACGTATAAGAATTAAGGAAGAACGTCCCAGTTTCTGCAAGACCCTGCCCCAGGCGTGCAGGTCCCACGTGGAGATCTAAATTAGGAGGGTCACGATTCATTTAGAGGTGACAGGCGTTCCCAAAAAAGGCCACTCAAACGTGCGAGGCCCCGGCCGGGGTCCGGCCCAGAGAGAGCGCTGGGAGATAATGCGGAGAGATTTGGAGCAAATTGTCAGCGGACGTCTCCTGTTATGTAAATGTATGAATTTAGGGACAATGCAACAGCAGTGCGCCTCTGGGGATCCCCTCAAAATCGCTCGGCTAATGTGGTCCTGGTGAGCTAGCGCTTTGGCGGAGCGGTGCAGCAGCAGCACAGTTCACAGAGAGGAAAAAAGCTCATGCGAGAATTGGAATTTCATAATTGATTTCATTCCAGCCTGCCCGTCATGACCGTGGCGGACCACAATCTCGTCCTTGGCTACGACACATGCATCATGTCTGGGGCGAATTAATAATGGAACGGAATGGCATGCATATTTCAATTCCTGTAGGAAGGGGGGAAAAGAGGGCCTCGGAGCCGCCGACGTGTGTAAGCGTGTTTATAATGTGATTGAGTCGTGTACGGGGCTCCTTTGAATAATTGTTAGAGGTCATGAAATTTTCAGCAGGCCGGGGAACGGCGAGGGCGGGAGCTACTTTGAGGATACATTTGTTCTCCGGTGCAAGCCAAGGTCCTGATACTCCCTGACAAGTCGCGAAAGGATCCTCGGGCTTCGGCAGCCGCGAGTCAGGGACTTCTCCTTCGATCACATCTCCCCCTTCTCCCTACTCCCGTTCTCCGAAACAAACGAGACAAAGCAAGGCAGAGGTGGGGAGGGGGCGGCGCGAGGGCCCGAGGGGCCTTTTTGTCTCCGGCACTGAATGATACCTCTCCTCACGGCACCTCTACCTTTCAGGTGCGCTCATTATCCCTCAGAACAAATAGCTCCTTTATCCCGGTGCCCCCCTCCCCATTTGTTTAAGACAAAGTCATGTAATTAAAATCTAATCAAAGAGGGGAGGGAACCCATGAATATTTAAATGTGTTTGCCTTCTGAATCTTAATGAAATGGTAATTTATGAGAGCTCGGGGCTTAATTCTGGCCAGGGAGCAAATTAACTGGATTTCCAGAGATTCCCTAAAGTAATTTCTCCCCCCTCGCACCCTCGGTGTGTTTAACATATGGAAATATGATTAAAACTTCTATTTAAAGCCCAGCTCGGCACAGTGTTTGCGAAATCAAGCCTTTGTGCAGAGCGAGATAGCAAGTACACACTTGTTTCCGCGGCGCAGCCAGAGTCGCCTGGACTTGCTTAGCATGGGACCTTCGCTCGCGAGCCAGGGGCGACAACATGGAGCAGGGCCCGAGTAGACCTGGTTAGGAAAAGACATACAACGCAAAATAATATTCATTTTCTGGAATTAGGGCCCTAAAACTGAGACCCTGGGTGTTATTAGTCATGTCGTGTAGCACAGGGTTGTCACTCAGCCTCCTGGGTCAGAATTAGAGACTGGGCGATTCAGTTCATCTTCCTTAAAAGATCATTGTCCGCTAACTAGTCTTGCAGATTTTCCAGATATCAACACCGCTCCAACTCTGGAAAGTTCGGTCGGATCAGGAACGGTCTGCTTGTTTACAGTTTATGGTCCCACAAGTTGATCCCATTAAATTCCGGATTTTGTCCCAATAAGAATGAATAAGGTGGAAAAGTGCACAGCCATGTACAGAATTGATTAGCATAATTTAAATACAGCTAGCTAAATGCTAGTGCTAGCATGGTAGATGCTCGGCTAATGTCTATACATCTTACACTGGTGGTTAAGCAGCGTGTCATTTAGTAGTCCCCTTTGTAACTTGCTCTTTTTCAATTTAGATTCTGAATTCTGTCGGGATCCGTTATAATTAGTTCAGTGAATTTTCACACTGTCAACAACAACATTTTTAATCAGTGAGTTTGTCATGTTTTCTTCTTTAAATCGTATGTAATATTAAGTACTTAAAATAAAGTAAAATAAAAAAAAATTAAATAAAAAAATGTACATTTTATAAAATAAAAGTCCCTGTGCATATAAAACCAGTTTGAGTAGATTAACAATGAGTCAGACCTTGTACACAGGAGGATAATCAAGGTAGTCCAACAGTGGCAAAGAGTCAGGGAGGTGCAAGCCAGCAGACCGATATATGCATACTCTCTGAGACTTTATGTTAATTATTATTAATAATAACTTTATTTTCTAAAGAACTATGATGTTAAACATGTTTAATAATGATACACATTTTAATTAGGGTTGCCACCTGTCAAGTAAAATACGAAATCGTCCTTTATTTGGGAATTAAATGTTGCGTCCCGTATTAAACCAATATGGGACACAATTTGTTCCGTATTTTCGTAAATGTCCAATATACACGTCTATCACACACACATGAATGATGAAGGATCACAATCCGATAAACAAGTGCTAAACAAATGTCCAATCACAGTCTCCCCTAAACAACCACGTAGATCCCCACCCCCACCCCCGGGATTAGATTAAATACTGGACGCGATTTCGAACACATGCCACACATACATAAATGTAATAAGCCACTCCAGGGTGGAGTTCAACCAACAATTCAACCAAGCTATCATTCCTGTAACTCTTATCTCAGATACTGAACATGTTTGTAAGCAAATGAGCTTAACACCAATCCTTTCATCCAGAGAAGTAGCTAAAGTCAAGTACGATGTACAGCTATTAGCCAAGCAGCTACCATGCTAACGCTAGCACGTATCTTCCAAGTCTTTTAAATTTAAAATTTTAATTTTCCACCATAAATATTCCAGGTAATAAGATATCTAGCCTCCTAGCGGTTAGCTGCCTAGCTGCTTCCTAAACACTGCCCTAAGACGGTTAGTGTTGGTTTAGCTGGTCACCCAGCCTCCCATACTCAACATGCTAGCTTTGCTGTGCCGGATCCTCCAGCAGAGAACACTCCTGATCAGTTTAGCCATATGGTCGTGCTACTGATCTGTGCTAACAGCTAACAGCTTCTGTAAATCCTCAGATGAGCGTGTTTGATAAAGCAACTGTTAGCGCTAACAGGCAGCTGAGCCTCCAAGCCACGCTTTGGGTGGTTTCCTAGCGCTGTTCTCGCGTTCGGCTAATGAGAGTTGCGCTCACGTGTCGGAATCCTGCGTCATTCCTGTTCCCAAAGCTGATGGCAGCGTCAGATGAAAGCGCTAATATAACCTAAAGAGACTTAGGGCCTGCCAATTAAAGCAATTACCGGCACAGTGTTTCGAGGGCTGTCATTACTTCTGCTAAGTGACAGATTAAATTTCATATATGAAAGTCACAGCCACTCTGATTAATGTGCTGCGGCAAACTCGGAACATACTGGAGCTCCTGTCACTGTGAAGCACACGGATATAAATCAGCTCACCTTATCCTGAACAAGATTTGGGAACGATGGGTGTCACCAGGTGCTCTGATCTGCTTTGCTGTTTGTTCAAGTGGTCATCAGATCAGTCGGAGCTTAGCCAGCTAAAGCCCTGAGCACACCAACATGGAATTTATCGAAAGCTCTTATATCCAGACAGCAAATGCCAAGAAAACGTTTGGATTTGAACCAGGTGAGAGAATCAGAACCAGCAGTGCTGCTGGAGTGACACTATGTCCACTCACTGTCCACTCTATTAGACACTCCTACCTTGCTGGTCCACCTTGTAGATGCACTATTCTTTCATCAGTGCCCACAGGACGCCGTCCACTGGATGCTTCCTACAGGACACCGCCCACAGGTGTGTTAGTGTGTGTGGTGCTGGTGTGAGTGGATCAGACACAGCAGTGCTGCTGTCCTGTGGGGCAGCGTCCTGTGGGGCAGCGTCCTGTGGGGCAGCGTCCTATGGGGCAGCGTCCTGTGGGGCAGCGTCCTATGGGGCAGCGTCCTGTGGGGCAGCGTCCTGTGGGGCAGCGTCCTCTGGGGCAGCGTCCTCTGGGGCAGCGTCCTCTGGGGCAGTGCCCTGTGTCCACTGCTGAAGGACTAGAGGATGACCAACACTGCACTGTGCAGCAGCAGATGAGCTATCGTCTCTGACTGTCCATCTACAAGGTGGACCAGCAAGGTAGGAGTGTCTAATAGAGTGGACAGTGAGTGGACACAGTGTCTAAACACTCCAGCAGCACTGCTGTGTCTGATCCACTCACACCAGCACCACCCACACTAACACACCACCACCACCACGTCACTGCAGTGCTGAGAATGATCCACCACCCACATCATACCTGCTCTGTGGTGGTCCTGTGGGGGTCCTGACCATTGAAGAACAGGGTAGTACAGTATACAGAGAAACAGATGGACTACAGTCTGGACCTGTACACCTACAGAGTGTCCTGTATGGTCAGTGGAGCTGATAGGGGAGTGTAGTGTGTGTGCTGGATGAAATGCCAAAACTGAAGAGAATAAGTGAGTATAGTTTGATCGTTGTGCTCTGGGTCCATGAGCTGACGTCCTACACGGGAGGTTTCGGTCCGGTCGCCTCGGCCTTGTTTTACCTCTAAATAGACTGAGGAACAAGGAGCCTGTCTTTCACTACCAAGGACACCGACTCCTTGAAGCCTCTTTCATTATTTACAGCCGACATGAAGACTGGCAAAACTCTGAACCCCCCTCTGGCGATCCACTTCCAGCGTGAACATATCACTGTTAGCCTACTAGCGTGCCACAACATGATAGTCTTGTCCACACCTCAGAATACAACCCTGAACCTGACAGCGGGATTCAACACCTCCGAGCCACCTCACACTTAGGCAGCCGGATAGCGGCTGGATCTGATCATGAAAAAATCACAAGCTCAAGAGCAACCAGGATACACGGCTGTCCGACTACTCCGACCGCCATCAGCTAGTCCAAGCAACTATCCACACAGAAAGAAAGAAAGATGGTTCTTTAAGGGTTCTCCAGTAAAGGCAATGCTTCCACATAGAACTAGAAGAGTCCCATTTAGAACCTTTACATGCTTAAATGGTTCTTTGCATGGCAAAATGGTTCTTCAGATTAATGGAGAGTGTGTTGTATATGGTTCTACTTAGAGAGAAAATGGGTTCTGCTCAGTGGAGATTCTAGAACCTGTTGGAGCACATGGTAAACACTCACAGGTAAAAATTTCAATGAGCCCCCTGTGACTGAGACGTACCTAACACTGTGCAACTCCTCTACCAGCACCAATAACAGCTGGGACTGGATCGGGCATGTACTGGACAGGGTTCTGGATGTAGCCACATCAATGTTCAGACACTCTTACATTAAGGTGTGGTTCAGATTTGGTGGAGGCCTTCCCTGGTACAGTTCCGAGGAGAATTCCCTGTAGGCTGGGATTGTATCCACTGCTGGTAGACCCGTATGACCGTACGCTTCCATACACCTGCAGATTCAGCTACTTCCTTCACACTATGGTCTTTGGCCACGCCCACATGCAGTCCCTTTTAGCCAATCATTAATATCTGCTCTGGAGCCATTTTCCACACATGGAACGAGACATTCCCTGCACTGTAGCACCTCTTCCCAATCTATGGATTGGGTCACTCACACCCCGCAGGTAGCCCCATCGTCCTCGTGCAGCGCCATCTGCAGGAACCTGAAGGTACTACCACCTTAAACACACAAAGGGAAGCATTGTGTGTCTGATGAGCTTATTAAACATAAATAACATTTTTGAAAAAAAATGAAATTAAAAATATTAATATACCATCGGTGGCCCAAGCAGTTGACTCACTTTAGAGACAACACAACTACGTGGTGGTGTTTTAGGACAGTCATTTATAGAGGCTCAGAGAAACACACTGTACATAATATCTAGTATTAATAAAGAGACTAGGAACATCCGATGAGCTCAGAGACCTTACCAGTAGAACCCTGCATGCTGGTGGAGATTCCTACATCTTACTCGTCTTCTCCTCTCAGCGGACGATGTGCCATCATGCTAGCTTGTGGGAGAAACTGATTTTGACCCTAGTGATAGAGCCACTTCAGTGATGGGTCCCGCTTTAGTCTTGGTGGAGACGCCCAACGAACCCGTGTGTGGAGGCACCGTGGTCAGCACCAAGATGAACGGTCTGTTGTCACACGTCCAGAAGACCTGGTGTCCCTCCACCTCCACCCCTACCGCACCATCTGCAGGAACTGTGTGAGGATGTACAAGCTGCATGGGATGGATTATCACAGGACTCCATTAGGAACCTCTACAGCTCCATACCGAGACGTCTGGCGTGTTGGGTTAGCAAACACGGCGGCCCGACGCCATACTGAGAGACAGACTTCTGTATGTGTAGCTCAATAAATATTGATCATATCAGTCTAAATTTATCATCAGTTATTGATCCTGGTCACCTTCATCTTCCTTCCCAACAGCACCGCAATCCCACATGGTGTTGATTCGGAGCACCAGTTTTATCCCTGTGTTGAGTCTGGAGTTGCCCAAACTTTCCAAACTCAGCGACAGCTCCAGCCCAGACGCTGCTCAATACCAGCTGTGCTAATGCATCACCTTCTGCCTATCCACTCAGCCTGCTCACACTACCTTCCACTCCATAAGAGGTCTCATCAGCCTAACATATGACTGACAGCTGGATTGACACTAGTGGAGAGGAGGTGATAGACAGGAGTGGAATAGCACTTCAAACTCCTGCAAATAATGCACGGAAGCACTGGCTGTAGCCTCGATCTGAGCAGATGGGGAAGACTTAGTGTCAGAACCCAGATAGATATCACCTTCACGCCTGCTGTAGTGCTGAGTAACTCTGGTGGAGCGTGCACGAGGCGCTGTACAGCGCTACGCCACACACCAACAACCGTGAGTCTATAGCTAGCTATAAGAAGAGGCTAGCTCAGTATGGACATCACGGAAGAGGCTGAGAAGAGAAGGAAGAGGACGCTGCCAGAGGACGCAACAAAGGAGTGGCAGAGAAGGAGGCCAGACAGAGTGAACCTCAGACTGGCTGCTACTCATTGGCAAGAGCTAAAAGAGATAAAGGGATGCAGCTGTGGTCAGTCTTCATCAGTCTCAGCCTTGAATGCTGAAGAACCTCTCACTGCTAACTTGTAATAAATGAGTCTCCTTCAGGCTCCTGCAGATGGCGCTGCATGAGGATGATGGGGCTACTATAAATCCCTGCGGGGTGTGAGTGACGGGATCCATAGATTGGGAAGAGGTGGTACAGTGCAGGGAATGTCTCGTTCCATGTGTGGAAAATGTCTCCAGAGCAGATGTTAATGATTGGCTAAAAGGAGGGACTGCATGTGGGCGTGGCCAAAGACCATAGTGTGAAGGAGGTAGCTGAATCTGCAGGTGTGTGGAAGCGTACGGTCATACGGGTCTACCAGCAGTGGATACAATCCCAGCCTACAGGGAATTCTCCTCGGAACTGTGCCAGGGAAGGCATCCACCACATCTGGACCAGCTGACCAGTTCTTTGAGGGTGTCTGAACACTGATGTGGCTACATCCAGAGCCCTGCCAAATCCGAGCTGTTACTGGTGCTGGTGTTACCGGATATTGTCATTCTGTTTGGTTATGTTAATGTTCATCTCTGATGTCTCAATAAATAAAACTATTTTCTGTGATGTCACTCTACTCCCTCCGTCGACATGGCTCTGAGGTTGTCTTTGCCATGTTCCGTATTCTTCAGTTCATCAACAGCCGACTGAGATTCGCCCTTACGAAGTCCCGTAAAAGAGAATTGCACTCCAGAACTGTCGGGGGAGCCAGAGAGCAAAAATACCAGTTCCACATGATGTTGCTATAAAAGCAGGCCAGGTGGTTGTCTCAGGACTGATTATACAGATAGAGTACTTTATGATAATAGAATAGTAAAATAATAATAATAACAATAATAATAATATTAATAATAATAATAATAATAAGAGAACTGTACAAAAGCAGCCAATTGTAGATTTGAGTATGCTTTGATATGATTAACTGCCTCAATGACTAGTCAGTTAATGATTAATTGCTTAACTGATAAGTTAGTTAATGATTAACTGCCTCAGTGATTAGTTAGTTATGATTAACAGCCATAATGATAAGTTAGTTAATGATTAGTAGCTTAAATTATAAGTTAGTTAATAAATAATTGATTTAATGATGAATTAGTTAATGATTAACCGCCTCAGTGATTAGTTAGTTAATCATTAAAAGCCTCAAGGATAAGTTAGTTAATGATTAGTAGCTTAAATTATAAGTAAGTTAATAATTAATTGATTTAATGATGAATTAGTTAATGATTAACCGCCTCAGTGATTAGTTAGTTATGATAAACAGCATTAATAATAAGTTAGTTAATGATTAGTAGCTTAAATTATAAGTTAGTTAATGATTAATTGTTTTAATGATGAATTAGTTAATGATTAACTGCTTAAATCATTAGTTAGTTGATAATTAATTGCTACATTACTCGATTATCCAGTAATGCCTACTGTCCTAAGTCCCGTTAATAGATGTATCCTTACTGTAAAGTGATACGTACTTTATTAAAACACAAGCACAAAGTGACTCTGATGTCTGAAAGTTTAATACTAATATTATTTAATATTATTTATTATTTCAAATTAATGTCAGACTTCCTGTTAGAATTCCCCACAGATTCACATCTACTATGTGCCACTGTTGAAAATCCCATTCTGTATAGTATCCGTCTGGTTACTGGTATGGGGATATTAGCCTGGGCGTTACTAGCTGTAGTGCTGAACAGTAAGTCGGTTGTATCGCCTATCCCCAAATTTTAGAAATGTGGCTGTCGGTCCATTTATTGGAATTCGGACACAATGCAAACAGCCCATGGAAGTTTCAAACTCTGGGAAGTGGAAACCCAGTGATGATGTACTTGAGGAAGGTGCAGTAATAAATCACCTAGGCTCTGTTAGCCTCCACCGCTGGCCGAGAGTGCCGGCTGTGCTGTTTAACTGCTGAGCGTGGTCCTGTGGCCGCTCCCCCGACATTCCGCCTGAAAGAAAAGCTCCAGAACATTCCTGGGTCAAGGACGGCCCGCAGACCTCCGCAATAAGGTCCACGCTATAAATTCGGAAATTAGCCCACGGCTGCACCGACGGAGGCGCAAAAGTAATCAAAGCTACACAAATCATGTGTCCCCTGCATGTTAATGATTCGTTTAAAACGAGGTATGAAATATGATTAAAGTGACAGTGAAAATGGAAAGTTGTCAAAAGGAGGCTCGCTCCTGACACCCCGGCTGTGAAATTGTAGCCCAGGGCTTTTCTTCTCGCAGCCGAAACTTTTCTCCTGTTCCCTTTTTATTTCTGAAGGATACGGAGCCAGTCAAGGACGTTCAGGTGCAGCGCACATCGGGGAGACACGGCTGAGGTCCAGGGAAGGTCCCGGAATATCAGCCCAACAGTGTACAGAGGCACCTGGCTAAACGGATGCTGTTGGAGATCAGACATCCAACTGACGATCCATCTGATGAGAGTCTAAACAATACATATCCTGATAGACCACAGATAGTCCTGATGTACCACAGATAGTCCACTCATTGTCCAAGGAGTAGCTGCACACCTTGAGTTAAGTTTCACACTCGACCGCACACGTGAGGTCAGCAAGGACCGGCCTTATCTCTGTACCTGACTTACCCAACAGCCATGATCTCCTTTTGGGAAAACAGTCATGTCTTATATGACTTATACCGCCCACCCCAAGTTGTGCGGTGTCATCTTGTGAGGCCTATTGGGCACCAGTATGGAACCACCATCACTCTGCACAGCGCCTTGTAGATAACTGGGGTCCATGGCTTCATGGGTCCTACCATCAGCCTGAGACAATTGGTACCGTGACTCATCAGACCACGCCACATGTAGCCACTCCTTGAGAGTCCAGTTAGCAACCTGATGGGCCCTCATGAGGTGCTGTGCCCAGGGCCATGGGCACTCTGGTGGATCTTCTGCTCCCATGGAAGCTAAAGAACGCTACACGGACCTGAATGGTCACCCACAGCAGTTTGTCAGGGTGTTAAGGCACCCTATTTCAGCAGGAGGAATCAGTCCACCCAGACTCCGCTCTTAATATCACAAACCTCTCCTCGTTTCCTTCCGCATTAACAGGCACGTGCAGGTGTCTGGCGCCTAAAAGAGGATTATCGGAGTATCTATTAGACAGCTTTGGAAGCTGTTTGAATTCCTGACACATGTGCAGCAGGGAGCGGATCACTTGTACAGTAGAGCAGTGAAAGAGAAGCGGGGTGCTGCGTGTCAGAGCGGTGTTAGAAGCCGCATCAGCGCCCAGACAAGAGCACGTCTGAGGATTTGCAGCTCTCGTTCTCAAAGAAACACTTTCAATCCTGATCCCAAAACTGCTGCATCTGTACCACAAGGTCCATCTACTAACACCCATACACTTACTATAGAGGCCAATGGGAACACTCACCATCACAAGAACAGCTGCACAAACAGCTGCACCCAGAAGGAATCACTGCACAGGAGTGAAACTTGGTGGGTAGGTTTGACATGGTGAGACATGCTAGTGTCACGCAAGGAGGGTCTTATCTCTGTACCTGACGGACCCAACAGCCACCGTTACAGACCTCCAGCGAGCAGTGGTGTCCTCCATGAGTCCTCCTGTTAGTGCAGCACCATCGGCAGACGGCTGCACCACGCAGGACTACATGCACACAGACCGTTACCACGACTGTCCTTAACACCACGTCACCGTCACCAAAGACTGCAGTGGTGTCGTACCAGACTGTCATGGAGTGACTCAGAATGGCATTGGGTCATCTTCAGTGACGAGTCCCGCTTTAGTCTTGGTGGAGACGCCCAGCGACCTGGTGTCCCTTCACCTCCACCTCTACCGCACCATCTGCAGGAACTGTGTGAGGATGTTCAAGCTGCAAGGGATGGATTATCACAGGACTTCATTAGGAACCTCTACAGCTCCATACCGAGACGTCTGGCGTGTTGGGTTGGCGAACACGGCGGCCCGACGCCATACTGAGAGACAGACTTCTGTATGTGTAGCTCAATAAATATTGATCATATCAGTGTTTCAGTCTGCTCAGAAAGGAAGAGAAAACTGGGAAGCTGCTGGAATTCCATGAATAATAATTTGAAATGTGAATCCAATTAAAAACTAGGACTCGTCAATCTCTTAACAGTACAAGTGCTAAGATGAGACAGACATGAAAGAGTGTTTTACCTAGCTTTCTAAACCTGGAGGAACACAGTAAAAATCATTTCTGCTTTCCTTATTTGTCCAAATTCATCCCCCTGGAAAACTCATCCCATCACTGAGGAGCATATGACACAGATTTACTGCTCAATTTCAGAAAATACCTTTCACAGCGGAACTCACGGCCGTGTCCTACAGAAACACCCAGCTGGAGCGCTCAGAGGCCACCCTCATTCATTTCATCTCCACTGAAAGCATTACGGGAGCAGTATGAGATTTACAGGGGGTCTATAATCAGGAATGGAGTGTACTATACATACCCGGGTCCTCATTAGTGTATAATTACCTGTAGGTACAGATCGCTGTGTGTTCTGGTTATCTAGAACGAGCTTCATATCTACAGAGGAGCAGCTCGTCCTCCAGCAGACACTACCACCACCATGTTTCTCCAGCAGCCCAGAACAGACACACCCCACACTGGCTGTAGAGAGACTCTCACTGTTACACTGAAGCAGCAGATTCAACTAGGGGGCGCTATAACACCGACTACAGACAGAAAGAAGAAGAACCCTTGTTTAAATGTTCGACTTTAGCGCATTTTTAATAGGTATAACCGCAACTGCATTTATGGTGGAACTGGAAACTGGAACATGAATGTGAGCATGTGAGGTAGAACCGCTAGAACCGGTTTGTATTTGAGAACCCAAATTTGCACACACGGAGGATGGAACTTATTACTGCACAAAATCACAAGAAAAGGTAAAGGGTGAATCCTCAACATCAAAGAAGAGGTGACATGAGGAAGACCAACCCAGTCAGCACAGAGACTAAGACCACCTGATGGTCGGCCACCTATGCAACCTCGCCGTTAAGAGGTTACACCCTGGTCCTGGTAGACTCACCAACACTGTCCCCTCAAATAAACAGCACTTCCATCTCTGGAACATCAAGCTCCACTCTTGCTTCCGATCTGAGAACCTCCACAGGTGTTCCTGTCCATCCTCCTTCCACTGTGAGAGACTCCTCAACACTACGGAGCTCTGAAAGGAGGTGTAGCTGTTCAAGAAGCTCCTCACTGAGAAAAGGAGACCCACCACACATCCAACAAAGAAGCTGCTGCTGTTCCCAGAGCAACGGGACTGACCGCCCCAGAGTCCAGAACCTCAACACCACTGAGTGTGTTTGGGGTTATCTGGAGGGTGAGAGGAAGCAGGAGATGCTGAACCAGCTTCTCAGACTGAACTGTGGAGGTGTGTCTCTCTGAGGAGCTGAAAGGGAGTCTCCTGAGAGGAACGGAAGCTGGAATGAAGGTGAAGAGTGGACACACTGGTCACCTCAGTCGTCGAAGCTTTAAGATCAGTTTCTATAAAATATTTTTTCTGCAGTGTTGACAAACAAATAACTTCTTCTTAAAAGCGTTTATGATCGTAAATATATGAGTGGTAGACAGACCTGCAGCAGAGGGACCTGAGGTATACAGACATGTGGTCGGAGGACCCGTGGTAGACAGACACGTGGTCAATGGAACTGCGGTACAGATATGCGGTAGATGGACCTATGGTAGACGGACACGTGGTCGGTGGACCTGAGGTAGACAGATGGACCTATGGTAGACGGACACGTGGTCGGTGGACCTGCGGTAGACGGATACGTGTTCAGTGGACCTGCGGTAGACGGACACGTGGGCGGTGGACCTGCGGTAGACAGACACGTGGGCGGTGGACCTGCGGTAGACAGACACGTGGGCGGTGGACCTGCGGTAGACAGACACGTGGGCGGTGGACCTGCGGAAGACGGACACGTGGGCGGTGGACCTGCGGTAGACGGACACGTGGGCGATGGACCTGCGGTAGACGGACACGTGGTCGGTGGACCTGCGGTAGACGGACACGTGGCCGGTGGACCTGCGGTAGACGGACATGTGGGCGGTGGACCTGCGGTAGACGGACACGTGGTCGGTGGACCTGCGGTAGACGGACACGTGGTCAGTGGACCTGCGGTAGACGGACACGTGGGCGGTGGACCTGCGGTAGACGGACACGTGGTTGGTGGACGTGCGGTAGACAGACACGTGGCCGGTGGACGTGCGGTAGACAGACATGTGGCCGGTGGACGTGCGGTAGACGGACACGTGGTCAGTGGACCTGCGGTAGACAGACCTGCAGCAGAGGGAAATGTGTTAGACGGACATGTGGTAGATAGACCTGCGGTCAGTGGACCTGCGGTATACAGACATGCGGTAGATGGACCCGTGGTAGACAGACACGTGGTCAATGGAACTGCGATACAGATATGCGGTAGATGGACCTATGGTAGACAGACACGTGGTCGGTGGACCTGAGGTAGACGGACATGTGGGCGGTGGACCTGCGGTAGACGGACACGTGGGCGGTGGACCTGCGGTAGACGGACACGTGGGCGGTGGACCTGCGGTAGACGGACACGTGGGCGGTGGACCTGCGGTAGACGGACACGTGGTTGGTGGACGTGCGGTAGACAGACACGTGGCCGGTGGACGTGCGGTAGACAGACATGTGGGCGGTGGACCTGCGGTAGACGGACACGTGGGCGGTGGACCTGCGGTAGACAGACACATGGTCGGTGGACGTGCGGTAGACAGACACGTGGCCGGTGGACGTGCGGTAGACAGACACGTGGCCGGTGGACGTGCGGTAGACAGACACGTGGCTGGTGGCCCTGCGGTTGACAAATTACTATCGCGGCCCATATTTTAATACGCCCACCCCAGATTACTACATCTTGCAAAAGGGCAACAGTCTTAGACTGTACTTGGAATATATATGAGGGTGGGGGTCAAAGGTCACCACGTTCAATGTGTTCTTCCGCGATAAGCCCCCCCGTTGTTCGTTTTCCTGACGGTTGTTCATTCTGCCATTCTGTCTTTTGTGTTTGAACCCTGCGACAGTGGCTTTGTCTGTCTTTCCAGCTGGCTCGGTTCTTCCCCGCTCCCGCTGCCGATCCTAACGGCAATAATCCATGATTCAAATGGTAATGTCATACCGGATTAGGCCCTGGGCAGAGGAACCCAGGCTCATACTTCAAATGCAGATGCAAGCTACTCTCCAAGCACTTCACTTTGTTGGGTGGGCGGGGGGGCTTGGGGGCAACCTAATTTAGCCGGTTAAAACTCAATTAGCATGGACGGCATTAATGAAGTTCAATTCCTGCATTGCGGATACGAATGTGTTCTTTTCATTAAAATCAGGAGTTCTTAGCGCTCCCCTCCGCTCCCCACCGCACCGCACCCAACCACACACATATAGTCTCCAGCCATTATCACAGCTGCACTGCAGTATCCCAACCTAAAAGTGCAGGAGTGTACAATAACAACTAGAGAGAGGATCTCGGAGCATTAAATATTTATATATTTAAAACAGTGCTGTCAAAATAAAAGCCTCTTAATGTCAGCTACACCTAAGGCACTAGCTGAAGGGAAATAAAGTCTTCCGCACCACCAAGCATGAATCCATAAGATGTTTTAGATCACTTTCTCGCGCTGCGGTGGAGGATAAGGCTCGACTGTGCCCTCTTTTGGCTAGAAGACGTGACTGCAGGCCCTGGCCACCCAGCTCCAACCATTCCGTCTGGAATCTGTTTGGAGAGGTGTATGAAGTGTGCCCCCTAGTGGTTTCTAGCAAACCCTAAAACTCCTGATGAGCAAACCACACACAGACCACCTTCCATAACTCCTATGACCTCACAGACTCATAGAGGAAAGTGTGTCTGGTTCTGGTCCTAGTGGGCCTTTTGATGATGGCTCTTCTCAACAACACCTACTACAACTCCAAGACAGGCCACTGTGATTAACACCAGGACTTCACAGAACAAAGACCCATGACTCCACTAAGAGGATCCTGGACTCCAGTTCCGAAGAGACACTGCTATCAACACACACCGTAGCCCAAAAGCCAGACCCGAAACACACCCCTGGACTCCAGTTCTGGAGAGACACTGGAATCAACATACACCATAGCCCAAAAGCCAGACCCGAAACGCACCTGTGGACTCCAGTTCTGGAGAGACTCGGCTATCAACATACACTGTAGCCCAAAAGCCAGACCCGAAACAGACCCCCTGGACTCCAGTTCTGGAGAGACTTGGCTATCAACATACACTGTAGCCCAAAAGCCAGACCCGAAACAGACCCCTGGACTCCAGTTCCGGAGAGACAGTCCTATCAACACACCGTATGTCATATACGGATGGCATAATGATGCACCACTTGTAGACGCTCCATTAGACTATATGTCTGGTAATGCTGTGGACTCACTGGACACATGCTAGTTTCTGTTGGAGCTTGGCGTTCTCTAAAACACCAGGAGTGGAAGTGGTCACCAGACAGCAGCAGCTCCATCTGCTGGACAAAACAAACACTACGAGACATTTGTATTCCTGTTTTTTGGTGGGTCTTTTTCTTAGGACATTCCAGTGAGAATTTAATTCAGTTAAAAATAAAAACTTGAAGACATTTCAGGAGACAGCTCCAGCCAAGGACAGGCCGACAAAAACAGGGACTGTCCCTGGACAATGTGGAGGACCCTAGCCTTAAAAGGCACTAGGTTAGCCTTGGCGAAACAGCTTCACGGCTACATCACCATAGGCTTGTTTATACCATGTCAAGTCGGCATGCTGTAATCAGAGAACATGAATGTGCTGAGTTTGTCCATATACCAGCCAACACCGATGGCCTGAGTGTCCCAAAACCGTATCAGAAACAGTTACAATTCAAGACAAAGGTTTCTAGGGAATGTCCTTTTGCATGATGCTAACAGCTAGCTAGCTTCTATCACAGCAGCCTTATAGGTCTAGGAGTTCTTAAGCAGCAAACTCCAGAAGTAAGTTCTGATCCATCAACTCCAGGCACTGGATGCAGCTAGCCTGGCCTCCTCCACCCAAGAGCCAATTTTAACGTCACTACTTACCCGATTCGTTTCTGATGTTCAGATTCTCGGTGCATTCGCAAGGCTCCAGGAGCGCAGGCCTCTTCCAGCTCGGGCCACTTGACACGGGCATGAAATCAGATACAGGCTCTCGGTCTCTTTGAAGTGAAACCCTTGTATTTGTTTTAATCTCGTCTCCCTGTATCCCTCTCCTGGCCTTTGAACAATCACTCACGGCGGTAATAAGGAGGGACCTGGGTTCCGCAGGAGACGGCGAGAGACCGACATGCACAGATCAAAGCTTTTTGACTGGGCGAGTCATGCGAGGTCTCTGGGATTTTTATCATCCTGATCTACTCCTGCAGCGTAATTGGAGAGGTTCATGAATAAACAGCAATTTTTTATTGGGGAGGTATCAGCACCGGCAATCAGGAGCTGATGATGGTAATCCGAAGCCTCTTCGGCATACAAAAGACAGGAATTAATCACTAGTGGCACAAAGCGCGCCGCTATTTCTGGAACGGCGGGCCGCAGTCTTACTGGCAGTGGGAACAAAATAACACCGCAGACAGGACCAAGATAGCATCGTTTTGGTGGTGGGGGGAGGGGCGGCGCGCTAACGAGAAGCGGGCGGTTTCGAGTGGCTAATGAGTTGAGACGAGCTTTCCTCTACGCGCTTCTCAAAAGTGACTTTTAATTGGGCCGATTAGTCACTGTCTGGCCGCGGCGGGACCAGGCCAAAGCGCTGATCGGCAGATTTTGCTTCCATGTGGCCAATCCGTCTTGCCATCGTGTTGGGGTTGTGGGGGTGACGGAACGCTAAAGGCCATTAGGACAAACCCCTGCATCGCCATTCAGTATTTCACAACTGGCCTTGATTGTCCTTTGTCCCCCCTTGACTTTCTGGGCTTTAGACGGCAGAAGCTCTATTACACTATAACCATGAGACAGCGGCACTTAAGGAAAATTGGGCTGGTGAAAAACTGAGTGACGGTTTTCCCCTTAGTGCCAAAGTGGTCCAGGACGTTTACCATCCGAAGTTGACTTCTTTAGTTTTTGCACCAGAGGCTAAAGCCGTATCGCTCCGGATACCCCGCAGTAGACGGCTTATATATAACCCTATAAAGCTTTTAATTTAGATCGTCCGACAGAGCTATACAAATTCCACTTCTGTATACACATTTCCATAATCTAGACTCTAGAAAGACTCGGAAGCTGTGTCACATTTCTCAGAGGATGTCACAGAATCGTCTACTAAACAAAGTATTTAGTAAACTGAATGAAGAAACACTGAAGTATTGCTTCTAGGAAACCAAATGCAATACCTGAAGTATGGAACCCAGGCGTGGTCTTGCATTTGTTACAGCAGAGTGGATCACAGAACTGGTCCTCTTACAGCAGAGTGGATCACTGTAACGTCCTCTTACAGCAGAGTGGATCACAGAACTGGTCCTCTTACAGCAGAGCGGATCACTAACGTCCTCTTACAGCAGAGTGGATCACTGTAACAGGTCCTCTTACATCAGAGTGGATCACTGTAACAGGTCCTCTTACAGCAGAGTGGATCACTGTAACAGGTCCTCTTACAGCAGAGTGGATCACAGAACTGGTCCTCTTACAGCAGAGCGGATCACTAACGTCCTCTTACAGCAGAGTGGATCACTGTAACAGGTCCTCTTACATCAGAGTGGATCACTGTAACAGGTCCTCTTACAGCAGAGTGGATCACTGTAATGGTCCTCTTACAGCAGAGTGGATCACTGTGATGGACCTCTTACAGCAGAGTGGATCACTGTAATGGTCCTCTTACAGCAGAGTGGATCACTGTGATGGACCTCTTACAGCAGAGTGGATCACTGTAATGGTCCTCTTACAGCAGAGTGGATCACTGTGATGGACCTCTTACAGCAGAGTGGATCACTGTAATGGTCCTCTTACAGCAGAGTGGATCCCAGAACACGTCCTCTTACAGCAGAGTGGATCCCAGAACACGTCCTCTTACAGCAGAGCGGATCACTGTAATGGTTCTCTTACAGCAGAGTGGATCACTGTAATGGTTCTCTTACAGCAGAGCGGATCACTGTAATGGTTCTCTTACAGCAGAGTGGATCACTGTAACAGGTCCTCTTACAGCAGAGTGGATCACTGTGATGGTTCTCCTACTGGGGTTGCTAAGTAAACAGTCCATCCCTTATAACACAAACACAGCAGTGCGGGTCCTAACAAACGCTGCCTGTATCAATTAGAATGGAGCTTTAAATCTTTGAGCTGCTAACAGTATGAAAAGTAGTCTTTAAATTAAGATTATGATTATAATTATTATATTTATTATTATTATTATTAAGAACATTGATGTGGCCTACATCCAGAAACTTGTCCAGTACATAGAAAATCCAGTCCCAGCTGTTACTGGTGCTCAAAAAATATAGAAAAAAATAAGAGGCCTGAACTTCACGTCCCAGAAAATACCAAGAGGTGTGTTTCAGCCAGAGGCGAGTTCAGTTTGGGTTATAATGTGAACAGCTATAGACGATCTATGGACAGCTACGTCAGTTAGCATTAAGCATGCACTAATATGGACACTGTGGGCAGATCGCTAGTTATCCTCATGCAAATATCTGATGATACCAAAACAAACATTTATAAAATCTTAGAAAGACTTTAATTCCCCCACTACGATGAACAATCCTGAAATCCTTCATTTTCAGCTGGTTTTAGTCTATAAACCTATTAATTTTAAGATTTTGGGAAACCATAAAGCTATAAATTCTGCACAGGCCTGTTAGCTACAGAAGCCCTGAAGCTGCAGTGCAAAACTAAAAACAGCCTGCAGCAAACACGTCCTGGCTGATTGAACACGTTCTTCTGTTCCTTTAATAAAAAGATTAATGTGTGACATTTTAAACACATAAAGTTTATTTTTCTTTAATAACAATTTACAGAAGTTCAGCCGCCGAACGGCAGAATACATAATCTCCCCTCCCAGAGGATGTGGACAAACAAGTGAAGCAGGATAAAGAGGGATTACTCTCCGGCAGCTGCTCCTTCCTCTCAGTCACGGTGGTGCATCTCCGAGAAGGTTAGCGGTTAGCTTCTCACTTCAACCAGATGCCTTTGTCTCCGACGTCTTCGTTGTAGCCCTCTGCGTACCTCTTCCCTGGAAGCTAAAGGGAGAAACAGAGGTGGTAGAGGTGACTGACAGCCATGGCTGAACATAGAAAATTCCGGACACATGATTATATATGTTACAGAGACTCTTCACAGTGGTGGTGGTGATGGGAACCAGGGTTCTCCATGTCTAGAACACACATATAAACACTATGTTAACTATCTAGAACCCCCAGTGAACCTCCACGTGTCTTCTGAGTGTGTATGGAATGTTGATGATGAAAATCTGGAAAACCTGGAAATACTAAGTTCCTTTGGGGGACTATTTGACCTCACAGCGCCCTGCAGCATGTATCCCTCCACCATGAATGGAGTTTAAGGCTGAGATCTTCTCCACACTATCATAAACAGCGTCTCAGACATCAGGCAGCGTATTCAGAACCACCTCATGTAGGAACTTCCTGTGAGGGAGCTTTTAGAGGGGACGTCTGGTTACCTTCACCACAACTGGGAACGGCTGTATCTAGAAAACAACATTTCAGAGCAAGTCACTCTGAATGACCTTGTTTACAATGTTGTCATGTAATCATAGAAAAAATGGAAGAATCAGTGGAATTACTGTGTAACAGACTCAAAATATCCATCAACCTGGAAATTTATAAACAACAACTAAAATGATCAGACCATCACAGAGTTCTGTAAAAAAACCTTTTATACCACTAAAAGAAAAAAAAGACCATACAGCATCTCATAATTATGATCTAGCATCTCAAATTTTTGATTTGGCCTCTCAATTATGACCTAGCATCTCATATTTTTGACTTAGCCTCTCAATTATGACCTAGCATCTCAATTATGACCTAGCATCTCATATTTTTGACTTAGCCTCTCAATTATGACCTAGCATCTCATATTTTTGACTTAGCCTCTCAATTATGACCTAGCATCTCAATTATGACCTAGCATCTCAATTATGACCTAGCATCTCAACTATGACCTAGCATCTCATATTTTTGACTTAGCATCTCAATGATGACCTAGCATCTCATATTTTTGACTTAGCATCTCAATTATGATCTAGCATCTCATATTTTTCCCTTCTTTTTTCCTTAAGTCGCGGATATGGGCTTCCGTAGAAAACTGTAGGTTTTAGACCTTTAGACCCCTATTTTCTCAGGGGAAGACGGGCAAAAACACTGACACAGCTAAACTGGACAGAAATGACATCCCCAAGTACGACCCCTTAAAGTAACCCCTGTAGAAGGTCACGCTGGCCTCAACTAATCACGGCTGACCTCATGAATAAAACAGCGGGAGAAGGGACGCTCCTAACAAGCTGCTTACAGAGTGTGGCTGTAAAAAGCCGAACCACACAGGTCCGTGTAGCCCTCTCCAATAAGCCCTGGGTCTAGACTGTGAGCCTTCAGGAAGTCGAAAGATAAAGACCCCAAAATCACCGGCTCCTCACACCTGTCGTTTTCTTTTCAGCCCCTTAAAACCGCCATAGAACAGGTTCTGTTCTACACTGGTTGATCCGCTAAGATCCGCTCCAGAAGGCCAAAACCTCCGCTCCCAGCGGGAACCAAAAATAGTAGGTTCTTCAACACTATCCATGACAACATCTGTGGCCGTGGCAGAACAGAGAAGGCAACAATGGTGCCACCCAGTGGTCAGCTGATAAGGCTCTTCTTGCTCTTCTTATCTCCAGTAGTTGATCCGCACTGCTTTCCGGAAATAAACAAACATCTGGAATAGCAGCCCAAATGCTCCTGGATAATCTACACGCTCCGCCATCTTGGT
Organism: Prochilodus magdalenae; assembly: GCA_024036415.1. Lineage (NCBI taxonomy): Eukaryota > Metazoa > Chordata > Actinopteri > Characiformes > Prochilodontidae > Prochilodus > Prochilodus magdalenae. The sequence continues at coordinate 18,074 of JAMWET010003910.1, read as the reverse complement.
ACTACTGTTTACTACTGCTGTGCCGAGCCTTCTGTTGAAGGTGGTGTCGTATAGGCTCCAATAAAAACTGGGGCAAACGCTGCCTGGTTCTCTGAATAGCACCAAGGCTCTAAGCCTGAACGGAACCAGTTCATAAATCAGGGATGGTTTTGGTTGATTTGGTTGTTAGGAAACCAGCCTTGTGCGATCTGAAAGGCTCCTCAGAACATACATTTCTGTTGATCCAGTCCTCACATCTGATATTTGAACTTACGTCACACACTGAATAACAAAAATAAATAAATAAATAAATAATCAATTAAAAAAAAAAAAAAAAAGGCCACGGAATTCCAATAGCTTCAAAAAGCGTATGTGGAAGTCCAAGTCTGTTGCTATACTGAGGTCTTCACTAGCTTCCTGAAATATGGAAAAGTAAACACATGCATCCGAATCTTCGACTGGCACTCCAAAACAAATCGGCCCCCAGAGAACGCCTCATCTCAGGGAACGCAATACCCAGATCTACCGCACTGGTACCTCCTGACCCTGGTCACTTCATTTGGACACTGAGCCAAAAACACCATCAGTCATTTGCCTCCATCTGCTGTAGTGCGAGAGAAGCCCGGAGAAGGTTCACAAGAGTGACGACAGATCGAGGGTGTGTTAAATTCCCATAATGGCCGTGAAGGCTCGGCAGTCTCCTAATGAAAGCAGATGAACTCTTTTCCCGCCGGTGCAAGTGGAACGCAGGGCCGTTTACACCGGCTTTCATCTCTTCCCAAGTGCTCCGTGAAGCCAAGACGAATGGCTTCCCAGCACAAGTTCTGCCAGCCTGGATTAGGGCAGGTCTTACAGTAAGACGTTTTTTCTCAATGGGGAACATGCACTGACAGGGTGATCTAGACAAAAGCTCCTGAATCAGAGCCTGGGAAAAGCCACTTCGAAATAGCTGGTGGCACCCAGGAAGAGTCCACTGGCAAGCTGCCGTCACAATCCAGCCTCTCTCTATCCGCCCTGCGCCAGCCGGCTCAAGGGTTCCCAGCGGGCACTGAAGAAACAGCTGCAAGGAGGTCATAACACTTCACAGGCTCAAGCAAAGCAGACCCAAGATTCCTGGGATTAGCAAAGTCAAGTTTTTTTTGAGGACTCCATTTCCAAACCAAGTCCTGGCCAATGCTGAGCAGTGCTTTAACATTAGCCATGCTGGTGACTCACACGGTAGCTTAGCTACACTACCGGTCAAAGGGTTAGACCCGGCTCCTCATAGCAGGTTCTCCTGATGTGTATCTTAAAGCCTTAAAGCCAACTATGAACTAGCCCTCATTGAATTATCCAGTCCACCTTAAACCCCTCCAGAATGGAGCTGTACAGGAGGATGGAGCAGCTTCCTTACCCTGCAGTGGAGCTGATAGAACAAGGTTTATTACTAAGCAGGTTTGGAGCGATTCTATTGGTCGGTCCATCATGAATATTCACTAACCTGAAAGGAGAACTAGAGCTTTTACACTGTGCAGAAAAAGAGATCAAAGTTTTTACACCACTAAATATATATTAGAGGTGGAGATATGGAGGAGTATCATACTGTGCTACGTCAGGACTAAGAGAGGAGCTGGTGGGCATGAACTTAGTCATGCATGGTAACAGCTCTGCTCACCTCAGAGCAGACACCTTGGCCTGAACAGTGGTATCTACCACAGTACAGGCTTGGTTCTGACCAGCAGTGGACAGTAGTGGGGTGGGGGAGTTGTTAGGAAACCAGCCTTGTGAGCGCCGGGTCTAGGGCCAAGGATGGTGCGCCCTTTCCAACGAGCCCTGGATCACATCACATCACTGCACATTCAGGAAAGATATGGACCACGGAATCACCAGACTCCCCACCTGCTATCCTCTGAAGCATTGTTCTTAGACTGACTGGTTGATGCCAAGCTTATAGCATCATCACCAAGCAGTGAAGTAGATCAGACTGTGCAGCCACACCTATGCTACACACCTGTGGGATAACCAGGTGCACTCCTCTGGGCTTAGCGGAGGAACAGGAAGTACAGTCCACACCGCTGAGCGTGAGCTGCTGTCGCTTCAGAAGCATTCCCGTCAGGTATCGGTTCATGTACTAAAACACATCCCGAGTGGTCCACGGTGGTCTCCGGTCAGAGTGCAGGAATGAAGAAACTCAAAGCAGGCCCTTGTATTTCATATTCCGACCGCACACGGCGCAATAAACTAAAACGCGGAATAAAATGTCAGTGGGAAACATCCAATACCGTAATTTACGCTCCTGGTCGAGCCGGAGCGAGGGAAAAGCTATTCTCCCAGCGGGCTGGCTTAAAGGTCAGGTGTGGGTATTTTCTGGCAGAGATGATGGCACCAAATCACTTACAGCATGCTGAACTACTGCCATTTGTTAGCGAGCGTTCTAGATCCTCTCTCTCAGTGAACGTGAGCTAACGCCACTGCTGGTACAGTAAACACTGAGGCCATGATTGTTTTGTAGATACTCTGTGTTGCCTGAAACTCTTCCAGTCAATATTTTCACCATTAGAGACCAATCTTCTTAAAAAAGTCGAGGTATTAATAGAACATATTATTTTAACAACTGTGACATATGGAGCCAATCAGAAGAGGGTCACAGGTGGTCTGCATTATATGAAGTCATATAAACTCTACTCCGGGACTCAATTCCAGGCTCTGTTCAAGTCCATATATCTAAAAAGTAGGATGCATGTACGCTAATAATGAATCAGTAGATGCTGTTGAATGGCTTTCTATACACTGGCGCCCTCTAGAGGTCTGTACGAGGCAGGGTTATCAGTGGGTACCATATGATTATTAATACAAGGCTAGGCTAGTTTTAGGGACCGCCACCAGCTGGATGGAACACAAATGTGCATGATACAAGATGGGCTAGTAGAGGTGCAGCGATTAATAGGCTTAGTCAACTAAAATCGATGAACAAATTAGTTCAACTAATATAATAGTCGATTAGTTGATTTCAATCTTGTGATTGTAGAGACCGACAGCAGGATGCACGATTCAGAGGACGAATACACTGTTTACATCTCACATTTACATTTAGACCGGTTTATATACCCGATTATAGAGAAAACTCATTTCAGCTCTGTTTGCACATCCAGGGTTTTAAATTTGGACAGGGAAAAAAGAGGTTTATTTATCTTTTGCATTAACAGGAAAGTTCATTAAACGGGGGAATTATTAAAAATAACCATTCATCATCATCGTCGTCTTCAGTGTTTAATTAACACGTACATAAAACAACCTTAATAGCTAAATTTAAAAGCTGACAGCTGGACGAGTACTGGTAATTGGATAAGTGAGTAAACAACGACCCAAAAATACCCAATTATTCATTTTAATAGTGAACAGAATATTCGACTATCCAAACAGCCCATCTGCTGCAGCCACACTGGACAGGGTATGCTTTGATGTGTTTGCTGTGCCTGCTATTTTCAGAATGATCATGTCGTAAAGTCGCATTCACTAAGTATTTTAGGCCAGACTGACCTCAAAATTACACTACTGCATATATAATAATAATAATAATAATAATAATAATAATAATAATGTGACTGTACATATGAACGCTGATGAATAACCGAGCTGTCACTGAAATCTGTGTGAACCGTGTCTCTCGTACACAGTAAGGAGTGAGGGTCATAGCGGGCGAGCAGCTAGCAGCTTCCTGGCTAGTCACAAACCTCAGTGTAAAGTTCGACCCTCAACTCACCTTTAAAGCTCACGTCAAACATCTCTGCAAGATCTCCGTCTCAGAAATATCCCTAAACTCCGCCCACTCTCAGCCCATCAGACGCCGGTTCAGGCTTTCATCTCCTCTAGACTGGACTACTGCAGGGCACTTCTCAATGGAATTCCTAGCAAGAGTCTACGGAGACTACAGCACATTCCGAACAGCCCTGCTAGGATCCTGGCGAGAGGCAGGACTACACCCGATCTCCCCTCTCCTCACTGGCTTCCCATATCCGCCAGGATGGAGTACAAGGCGTCCCTCCTTCCTCACCAGTGTATTACGGCAAGGAGCTACTGGCCTTGCTAACCTCGTCACGCTGCCTCCGATCTGTGAACTCCAATCACCTCCTGCGTAGGCCGTAACAGTTGGATGACGTATAGACACGTTGAAGCTACTGGAGCCTCCAATAAACAAAATAGAAACAAATAAAAAGCAAGCAAAGTCGTAAGCAGCAGAGTTAGCGGCTTGGCTAAGCGCTGCCATGTGCTTGTTTGTTGTGTGACCTCTCAAATAAGAACTTTCCTGGCTGGGCTTGTAGAGACTCAACGGGCCTAGATGCTTCGCAATCCCACGTTGAAGGGACTGCATGCGGAATACCAAGGCTGAACATGGAGAGGAGCAGGAGAAAGCAGATATGGCATGGTGCAGCCTTCCCCCACCCCCTCACGATGTAATGCGTCCTTCACGGTTCAAGTCCCTTCCTACATCCTTATCCATTTCTTCTTCCTGCAGATCAACTTCCAAGGATCTCCAAGGACTATGGGAGCTGGAGTTTCTGCTCCAGTTGTTCCAACAGCCTTGAGCATGTTAGCTTTCAGTACTGCCAGAAAGTTAGCCCCGCCCCCCAACCCTCCAACCCCACCCGGCGCACACGGTTGTACTCCAACCTCTCACAGCGAGACCTGCGGATGTGTGCAGTGTACATACCGATTTGAAGGAGTAGTAGTCTTTGTCAAACTCGTGCGCGCCGATGGTGACCTCTGGGATGTATCTGGGGATCGCGGCCATATTGGCCACCCTCTGTTTGTCTTCCACCCTGGGGGACGAGGAGACAGAAGCACAGAACGATTAAATTCTACCACAAATCACTGGATCTATAAGAGCACTCTTTCTTTCCTAGTATGAGGAAATTACACCGCGCCACGACCCGGACGCATGGCGTACGAAAAGCTCAGCGCTGTCAGCGATACTTCCGCAGGGTTCACTGCTGAAGCCGAAGGCCATTATGTACCGCAGAGACCTCGCTCCACCGTCTAAGGAAAATAAATAGAGAATCAATTTTATACTTTTTCCTGACATCCGTTTGGTTTTATCCTCCGCACTTACTCCCCAATCCGCGTGCAGATACCGTCGCGCTTGGTCGATTTAACCACAGACTCGCTCTCTGGGAAGTTCATATTTGCTGTAATATCATTCTCAACACACACGACTCAATTTTCCCTGCGCAGAGAAGAAAACAATCACTCCGCTCCGTAGTTCTAGCCATCTCGGACCTTTAGACAGGACATTTTCAGAAAGGAGATGCTGCTGGAACCGACCAAGCCTAGCAGCTATGCATTTGAGCAAGATACTGGAGCAATATTGGAAAAACCTGTGATGCACAATTCTGTAAATAAATAACAGACTCCAGTTTGTTTCTAAATCAGCATCTCCACACGTCCAGCAGCCGCTCTGAAGAGACTCCTTCACAGACACGCCTCCTTCTACTCACTGAGATGCTGATTAGGTGATCACCTGAACCGGATCCCATCCTAACGAGCCACAGTATAACCCCACTGCTGCTGTGATCACGGCTCCCTCCTTACAGAACCAGATGGGTGGATGAAGCAGAGCTAGCACCACCCCAACAGTCAGTCTAGTCCAGTACACCTACAGAACCACAAAGCTGAAGAGACAGGTTCTCAGTGAGAACAGAAAGTTGGGTTCTAGCTCTGCTGGCAGATACAGTGAGCGTCTGGGTCATCAGAACAAGGTCCAGCAAACACACAGGGCAACACAGCTACAGACTGGCAGAGGGCCAAACCCACTCTCTACTGACCGTGATGACCAGAACCTCATCCGAACATCACCAAACCACAGAGACCTCCAGTAACCTACAGACAGAACGCCGAGCGGCTGCTGGGGTGAACTGCACAGCGAGGACGGTTCCATACAGGCTTCTGGAGGCGTTTCTGTTATTTCTGTTATCAGTGATTTTCTAAATAAACAGATCTAATACAATATCTGATCGGGAGTTTGGGAGACATGGTTCCAGTAGTGTAGAGAATCAAACAGAACCAACACAAACCCAGAACCGGTACACCTAGAGACCCTGATCATTACGAGATGCTCTCGTGTTTTTCCAGAGCTGCATACACGAGAAGATCTTCAGGAAGTTTCACCAGACGACTTTAATCACATTATTTAGAAACATTATTCACTGATGATAAAAATGATAATAAAAAGCTGAGAAATGACTTTGACACCGAGTGTGGGTGTGAACCGTCTTTTCTGGCACTCCACTGCTCTTTAATTGGTTTCAGTGCACCAAACACCAAAGCAGGTGAGCGCTGTGACTGCTGTTCTCTGAGTATCTGAGGAGCCTTAAAACAGAGATGCTGAGAGAACAGACCCAACACAGCCACAAGCTTGGGCGAGGCTACAAACCTCTAGGTGTGTGACTGTGTATTCATTTATATTTACATATATCTATACATACATACATACACATATATAGCCTCGCCCAAGTTTGTGGCTGTGTTTGGTCAGTTATATCTTAAAAAAATATTTATAAAATAAATAATATATATATTAATTATATTTATATATTTGTTTTATTATATTTTTATATACTTTTTTATAATTATATATTTTTAATTTTATAATAATATTTTTCTTTTTATGTCCTATATATCCATATATCCTTTTATGTTTGAGACACCGCACACCATGACCCAAACACAGTATCTTGAACAGAATACATTCGACAATCCATGTAACCACAAGTTAGTCCTATACGGAGGGGTGTAGTGAGAACGTCCGCCCCAGGGTGGTCACGTTACACCCGGTAAATTTACTAGACTGGCGCATTTCCTATAGGTGTATATCAGGACTGAGTTATTAAAATAACGCACTGCACTGAATTTATTTATATAAATATACAGTATTTAGCTCAATGCTAAAATTAGGACTCTTGTGTTACAGTACTTGACTGTTTGTGTCTGCATACAGCTGCACACATCGTTTTGCACATGTAACTGTTCTTGTATGGTTATATTTCAGCTCATTTTGCACAAACACCACTTTACTACAGACTGTTACAATGTAACTAATGTAGCACATACCTGCACAATGTATATAGCCTGTATAATTCTAAATTGTTTACATTTTATATTTTATATTTTATTTATATATTCTCTGCATGCTTAATTTTTGATCCTTGTTATCTGTCTATTTATATTTATACTTTTTATTCTATGACATCCAGTGTGGGCAGCAAAGTAAGAATTTCATTGTACAGGGAAACTAGTTTCCTTACTGTGCATATGACAAAGCTTTGAATCTTGAATCTTGAATCTTACAGGTAACCATGGTGGCACATCGTGACCGTGCATGCCTGTCTGTGACTTGCAGTGGCGAAACAAGGTGTTCACGTGGGTTTAACCCCAGAACGTTGGTGCTAGCCCTCAGTAAAGCTCTCTGGTTCCTGTCTCCATCTGCCTTTTCATCTCCTCTGGTTGGTGAACATTCGGTGCATCCCTAATACGAAGCCAAATGGAGTTAGGAGTGCACAAATCCACAGTGTCACCACAGTTCCTGTAAAATCAGCCTGTTACTTATTTCGCTTTGTTTATTTTGGATTTTATGAAATTTGACCAAATAACGAAGGACTCCAGTCATCACCACAACGCTGAGGATAGCTTCTTCACCAGCTTCTCCTTCCAGTTTTCCTTTCCACCTTAAACTGTGCAGCACCAATACAGGTGCCAGAATGAAACTGCTGAACAGTTTAAGGTGGAGCAGAAAGTCTGAAGGAGACCCTGGCGAACACGGAGCCTGGGTAACAGCGGTGGTCAGTGTGTTTAACGGGAGTTCAAGTAGCTCACCGTGTTTCCAGCTGTGGGCTGGCCATCTGAGTGACGCTACATCTTAACTATCATGCAGCCTGAACTAGAGACGTGAGTGTATTGGGGCTGCCTAAGCAATGCCCATCAAGGCTTAGCCGGCCACCCCTAAGCTCCGCCCATCCTTCCAATAAGCAATTTTACTGTTTCCATCCAGTGCTGTGGGCTCGGCAAGTGGACTCTGGCTATGATGCAGCGGTTCGGCCATGGAGTTGCTGTCGTTCCCAATCACTCCCACTGTGTTCTAATCCCACTGCCAGTGGACTGTGGAATATTTAGTAGGGAGGAAAGTGAGAGAGTAGTAGTTAGAAGTTCTACACTGCAGACTCACAGCATTCGCATGTGATGGAAGGTGACGTCATCCTGATCTACCCAGGGTCCTTTCTCGAACTTCAGATAATCGATATCCTCCACCACCTGAGGAAAGAAGATGAATCAGGTCAACATGGGAATGAATCAGAGAGAGTGTAAATGTGCTGTGAGCAACAGATCGAAAGGCTTTAGAGCCCGACTCACCTTCTCGATATCTTGGGCTTGTGTTGTATTGTAAGCCAGCACTTCAGACTCCTCACTGAAACACAGACCAGGTGTTACTGGCATCGTTTGAGGCTCAGAGCTTCAAAAACAAACCTGTGTACGTTTCTGTATAGTGCATAGTGCATGCACGCTTTGGTCAACTTTATTTTCTGACTTGTGGTTTAAAAATGGCTCTTATTATTTACCATAACCATCAAAACTTCATCAAAAAGGTTCAGCATGCAGCCCTGACGTGCTAATACGTTTACCAAGACAGTAATGCTTTCAGTTGTCCTCACAATGCCCAGTAAAGGTCAAGTCAGGTCAAGGTTTGTGCCGTTTACAACAGATGTCACCACAAAGCAGCTCTACAGAGGATCCGGGTCCCAAACCCCCCATAACGACTGCTGAACTTTTCCACCAGCTCTTTCCATTGAGATGAATAGGATGCAGTGTGGCGAAAACCCAGGTGGACTCTAAGTTAGTTTATGTGATTGGATGTACACACGTGTTAGCAATGGGCCAGGCTGAAAGAACCTAACTCAATCATTTGGATCAGTGTCCACATACTTTTGGCCATATACTATATACACTGGACATCCAAAGAATAGCAGGAATCAACCGACAGGAATGAAACTCGGTGGGTAGCTTTGGCATCCTGAGACGTGCTAATGATTCCAGTTTCACATGTGATGTAAGCAAGGACGAGCCTTATCTCTGTACCTGACTGACTACAAGGTCGTCCTGTTGCGAGTATTTCCATTCGGACTCGTGCCTCATGGAAGAGATCGAAAGCAGTTCAAGCAGCTGGAAGACTTGGGCCCAATCCCATTTCACCCCTTGCCCCCAACACGTAGCCCTACCCCTCTATCATGCACGTTCACGTCTAGGAGTAGGGTTGTCCCGATTGGTGTTGAGGTGGAGGGGTTGGGTGAAGTGTTGGGGCTACATGACCCTTCAAACTTAGATGTTTCAGAGGTTCACTCCAAATGGAGTGTTATAAGAAAACTCCCAGAATGCCCTGCGACTCATGGGCAAGATGGCTGCCCAAGCCACCAGAGACCCATAACTATGAGTATGTCTCGGTTAAAGCCGCTGTATGGTAAGATCACCATGGTAACAGCGTTTTATGGTCATTTTCTTCATAACACGTGTAGAGATCACTACCTAGCAAAATCTCCTGTTCCACCTTAAATGGTGCAACGGTTACATTCTGGTACCTGAGGCTGCTGCACCATTTAAGGTGGAACGGGGAGATTGGATCATGAAGCTGGAGATTAAAGAGCTCAGCTTCACATCACTGAGGAATTCTGGGTGGTGATAATAAATAACGGTCCTCCGCCTCTTTGAGGTCACATGATGCCCTAAATGTGTTTAAGCAGTGAGGAGCTGAACTCCACCCTCCTCTGCTGGCACTCCAGACCGGCAGGGTCGCCTACAGAGCTCCGCTAGCAGCCTGGTAATGGTAGGTTCTGTCTGTGCTCTGGTTTACTGGGGGACTCGTTAGACTGACTGATGTGTAAAACTGCAGTTGTGAATGAATCACGAGCGCCCATGCTGTTCAGTGTCCTTCAGATCAATCCCAAACGGCAGTGCGCTACACCGGGGCGGAAGGTTTCAACCACTACCCCTTCTAACTCAGTTCTAAAGGGGAGGGTCACACTGGAAAACAAGGGCAGGGGTAAAAAAAATAAGAAATGGGATTGGGCCTTGGAGAGGGGTCGCATCGTAGGGCTCTGGGAAGCGGGATGGACTTATTGGCATACAGCACGCCATACTGGTCGTGCAGATACTACCACAGCCTGCCATTGATGGCAGTGGACCGAAGAAGACACGCACCGGCAACATGACTGATCTGGAATACCAACACGAGGCACAGAGAGGTAGAGCCAACCGCAGTGGTGCTCCTGCATGAGCCGTCCTGGTAGTGCAAAACTCCTCCAAGTATCATGAAACGGTTTTGGATATCGCCCCCCACATATTAACCACACCAACAACTGCACAGCATCTACTGCCAGGTCAAGGACAAAGAATGAACCAGGTCAGCTTACCTGATCTTGGGCAGGAAGGTCTTCTTGTACGAAGTCTCGATGCCTTTGAGGTAAGCGAGGGGGACGTTCTGGAGAGATGGCTGGAGAAAACAAGAGACACAAAAAAACACAATTTCACAAAAGCTCTCCTGACACATCCGACACATCAGCGAAACCACAGTTCTCCATCATATCGACTATCCCCCACCGTCCTGGACTCCGTACGATCCTGAATTAACCTAAATACAGACTGACGTACGAGCATCCAGCCAATAACAAACAAACGCACATCAGACCAGGAGAAGCACTTGAAAGAGATCCACTTAACGATGCCACGTGTTTATATTGGACTGGCTTTATAACGAAAGCCCCAGAACGTGAACACCTGCTGAAACATCAGGCGGCCAAAGCACAAATAATATTCAGCACCTGAGCCTGGACTAAAAAACGTGAATATGATCTAACATGCCAGTTCAAGGGAAGTCTTTGATGAAACCGTTTCAATCAGATGCGTTTAAGAGGCATAACCTGAAGGGCTTTACACAGAAACATGTTTCTGAAGCGTGTCAGAGTGAGGACTACAGTAGGCTATGACTCTGTAAGGGACATGACTAAGAGCCCTGGTTATGTGTAGTGTAAATGTAGTGACTACTAGTGTCCTGTCAGAAAGGTTTGACTCGGGACTGCCCCCTAGTGGACGTATTGCTCAACATCCATGTCAAAATGAAGGTCTGTTTAGGTGAAGCCAACCATTCTCAGAGTATCGCCGTTTATTTTCTACATGGAGGAATGTGTCCTCTGCAGTAAACACATCCACGCTCCACACAGACACGCGGGAGGACGGGCACGCTCCACACAGACACGCGGGACGACGGGCACGCTCCACGCAGACACGCGGGAGGACGGGCACGCTCCACGCAGACACGGGGAGGACGGGCACGCTCCACGCAGACACGCGGGAGGACGGGCACGCTCCACGCAGACACGCGGGAGGACGGGCACGCTCCACACAGACACGCGGGAGGACGGGCACGCTCCACACAGACACGCGGGAGGGCACGCTCCACACAGACACGGGGAGGACGGGAACGCTTCACATAGACACGCGGGACGACGGGCACGCTCCACGCAGACACGCGGGAGGACGGGCACGCTCCACACAGACACGCGGGAGGACGGGCACGCTCCACACAGACACGGGGAGGACGGGCACGCTCCACACAGACACGGGGAGGACGGGCACGCTCCACACAGACACGGGGAGGACGGGCACGCTCCACACAGACACGGGGAGGACGGGCACGCTCCACACAGACACGCGGGAGGACGGGCACGCTCCACACAGACACGCAGGAGGACAGGCACGCTCCACACAGACACGCAGGAGGACGGGCACGCTACACACAGACACGGGGAGGACGGGCACGCTCCACACAGACACGCGGGAGGACGGGCACGCTCCACACAGACATGGGGAGGACAGGCACGCTCCACACAGACACGCGGGAGGACGGGCATGCTCCACGCAGACATGGGGAGGACAGGCACGCTCCACACAGACACTGGTTATAAACTGGTTATAAACTCTCCCGCTTGCACTGCTGATGTATAACTCTTAAGGCGTTGGGTCACACCTACCTTCCCAGTAGCTTTGAGTTTCTTCTGGACCTCCTCAGCAGGAGAGTCCACATAGATGACCAGGTGGGGGGGCAAAAACTCACAGATGCTGATGGCTTTGACCTCGTTGTAATGATCCACACCTGAAGGTCAGAAAGTCAGATGTACGGTTTTCATCTTATGTGCTTAAGGATGAAACAGAATCATAGCTAAACCAGGTAGTGGATGGTTCTAGATACCAGACTTTGAGGAGAGCTTTAGCTAAGCTGACACACTCAGACACAATCACCATAACAACACATCATCAAAAGAACAGCTGCACAAATCTACACCCAGAAGGAGTCAACCCACAGGAGTGAAACTTGGTGTGTGGGTTTGACATGGTGAGACATGCTAATGATTCAGTTTCACACTCAGCCGCACATGTGACACAAGCAAGGCTGGGCCTTATCTCTGTACCTGACTGACCCAACAGCCAACATTACAGACCTCCAGCTAGCAGTGGTGTCCTCCATGAGTCCTCCTGTTAGTGCAGCACCATCGGCAGACGGCTGCACCACGCAGGACTACATGCACACAGACCGTGGTGTCCTTAACACCACGTCACCGTCACCAAAGACTGCAGTGGTGTCGTACCAGACTGTCATGGAGTGACTCAGAATGGCAGCGGGTCATCTTCAGTGACGAGTCCCGCTTTAGTCTTGGTGGAGACGCCCAACGAATCCGTGTGTGGAGGCACCGTGGTCAGCACCGAGATGAACGATTTATAGTCACACGTCCAGAAGACCTGGTGTCCCTCCACCTCCACCCCTACCGCACCATCTGCAGGAACTGTGTGAGGATGTTCAAGCTGCATGGGATGGATTATCACAGGACTCCATCAGGAACCTCTACAGCTCCATACCGAGACGTCTGGCGTGTTGGGTTAGCGAACACGGCGGCCCGACGCCATACTGAGAGACAGACTTCTGTATGTGTAGCTCAGTAAATATTGATCATATCAGTCTATCAGTCCACTTCCTTCCCAACACACCCGCACTCCCACACCTCCTTCTGGGTGCAGCTGTTACTCTGATGATGGGTGTATAATCCTCAAGACTTACACTCCTTCCTGATGAAGCCTTGTTTGAACATGGCCTCCACAAACACCAGGTCACTGAACGGAGAGCGCTCTAGGACCACTCCCTGGCCTGGAAAACAGAAAAATAAAACAGGTCTGAACACACAGAACATAAACGACACCAAACACGCATCACTGCTTCTTCTCTGGAGGCCACAAACCAGCAGGCTCTTTCAAACGTGTTTCTCTTTTCCACTGAGCTCAGTTTCGAAATGTCTTTCTCGTTAGAGAGTTAACTCTGAGCTCTAATCATGGACCCGCGACAAAACATCACTAACAGACAGTCAGATCAGAATATCATGACCTGGGCTGTACCTGTGGTGAGCAGATGCTCGATGGCGTCCGAGTACTGCAGGAGCCTCATGAGGTACATCCAGGACTGCAGGCGGTAGGAGTTGCCGTCGCTCGCTTTGGGATCCACGTAGAACTTCTCCAGACTGCAGTTGCCATTGAAGGCTGCGTCCAGAGGGACCTTCTCGCTGGTCATTTTGTCCACGTAGTGCACATCAGGCTCAGGCATGTACAGCATCCCTACAAACAAAACAACACAAGGACACTGGGCGTTTCACAACACGTCAGAGCGGCACTCATACAGACAGGTAAGAGTAGATCACAGTAGAAACACCGAAAGTCTTTTTTCGGAATATCCGGTCAAATAATTTGATTAATCCCTATTACTTTTTTTATTTTAAAGGCAAAAGATTATATATACGGAAAAAGTGTTTGTATTTTTGCATATTAATAAATAATTCACCAAGATTCAGGTGGGCTTCCTTCATCTGGCATACCACATCATCCCTGTCCAAACAAAAACATGCATTTTTTTTAAACTAAAGAGTCTCGTTACCACCTTTTCCAAGTCCAATCCCACAACCCGGATCATCTGCTGGTACCGGTGTGACCCGCAGTGGTGAAATAAGGCGTTACAGTGGGTATTAGCTTTGAGCAGTTGGCGCTAGCCCTGGAGCTAAGGAGTAAAAGTTCCACACTGGTTCCTGTATACATCCGGGAGCTAAACCAAAAAGTTAACAGCGTCATTCTGTGGTGTTATTTGTTCGGGCCGAACACCGAAAGTATTTTTTCGGAATATTTGGTCGAATAATTTGATTTATCCCTATTACTTTTTCATTTTAAAAGGCAAAAGATTATATATACGGAAAAAGTGTTTGTATTTTTGCATATTAATGAATAATTCACCAAGATTCAGGTGGGCTTCCTTCATACCACATCATCCCAGTCCAAACAAAAACATGCATCTCCAAAACAGCAGCTTGACAGAAGAAGGCATTCTACTGTAAGTCAATGGAACTAGAACTCTTTCAAGTAGTCTTGCCTTCATCATGAAACGTTCACACAATGTAGATGTCAGGTCATGTGATCAAACGAGGCATAGAAGTAAAAGTCAACGAAAAAAGATGCACGTTTTTCTTTGGACAGCGAGGATACGAAGAGACACGGTGAAGATGTACCTACCCAGCTTGTCTGCCAGCTTTTGTGCGAGCGCTCCTTTTCCAGACGCCAGGTTTCCGTCTATACAGAAAATCTTGCTGTTCTCTTTGAACCTGGGACTCGTTCTCTCCCCCAGAGCGTACGCCCACCACCCATACCGCAGGTTTCTGACTGTCGACGTGTGGATTCCAACCTGTAGGAGAACCCGAGTTAGTTACGGTACACTTCTGGGAAGACGGCACATGTAGAAACACTGCTGTCAGCCATGAGAACATGGGAGGGGTCGGATAATGATCAGTTCTGGATATAAGGTACTAGATAATACAGCCTCTGGAAGCAACAACGGCAGAAGAACTGTGTATCAGGTAATTGTCCGGTGGGAGTTTAGGCTCAGACCCTTATTTCCAGTGAAGGGTGGTGTTAATGCTACCGCACACAAAGACATTCTACACAGTCCTACATTTCCAGCTCTGTGCAGCTGGTTAATGAGGAACCCTTTCCTGCTCCAGCATGGCTGCATTTTGTGCACGAAGCCACACATGGAGTTTGGGCTTGAGCATGGACACCCTCACCCCAGTGAACTCCTTTAGGATGGACTGTGAGCCAGACCTCCTCATCCATCCAGTGCCCGACCACACGAATGGTCTATCACTGAACGAACGCAAATTCACACAGGTGCACTCCAGGAGTGATGGTCAGGTGTCCACATACTTTTGTCCGTATGATGTAATCGTGATCTATTATCACGATTATTATTATTAATAATAATAACAATAATAATAATAATAATAATAATCATAATAATAAACAATAATAGTGCAGAAGAAGAATTATTAAATTATTATTGTCTGTTCAGTCAAACATAAATTAAGGAACCCAAACACTATATCCTTCCACAACAGGGGAGACACTTCACACACCATACATTTCCCGTTCCACCTTAAATGGTTCAACAGCTTCATTTCTGTGTAATGCAACTGTTGCACCATTTAAGGTGGAACGGCTAAATTCGAATATGGAGCCGGCTTTTATAATAAATCTAGATTTGTCTTCTTCCAACACAATAAACGTTGTAAAACATGACAAATCAGTGATTTAGGGACATGACACTGATCAAGCATGAAGGCTCTGTAGCTGTTTGTGTTTGTGTCCTTGGTTTCTATCAGAATCAAACCGGACTCCGTTTAAACCTCTCCGTTTTCTGGCTCCTACCGTTCGCACCGCGGTACCCGCCCTGAACGCCGCCGCTCCGGTGGGCACGAACAACCGAACAACCCGTAAGGCCATCCCCAAAAACCAAACTAATACTTATGAGATTGAATATTCCTCTCTAATGTCGCCCTCGGCCTCACAGGCGACTGTCCTCCTGAAGGACCCTCAGCGTCGCAGGAATTATACGTCATCCGCAAACGCGCATATTCACAACCAAGCCTGCAATAAGACCAGCAGAGGGGAATCCCAAATGACTCCACATCCCCTACGTAGTGCACTTAATAGGCCAGAAAACTAGGATCCCTGCGCCGGGTTAGTGCAGTAAGTGTTCGTTGGAGATTCATACAGGCCTTTATTTCATGACCTACGTAGTGCTCCACACAGGAAGTCGGTAAAGAATTGGGACTCGGCCTTTGGATTGATCGGCTACACGTTTCTACAATAGAGTCTCTGCAGAGTCTACCATTAGCTTTTTAATTTGTGATTCTGGATAGAAATCATGTCTCGTTTATTTTAGGAATGTCCTCTGCGTTAACCATAAATAGAACAATGTCGCACAAAGACTTTTAATTTGTTGTATATTTAAAGTCTTTAAAGTCTTGTGATTTTAAATAATTTAAACACATTTTTGGTAGATTTTGGTGGATATATAATAATAATTATAACAATAATAATAATAATAATAATAATAATAATAATAATAATACAAACAACATGAGCTTTTAATTTTGTGAATTCTTTCCTTATAATAAATAAATAAATATTATATGTGTCCTTTGATCTATTAACAGGTAAATAATAATATAATAATATTATACAATAATATATTTATATTGAATTATTAACCATATTTTCCATTTGAAACTGTAAGGGCATGTAAGTTATGTAAGTAACATTAGCCTTAATGTTGCTGAAAATCTTGTTTATTTTTTAAATTTGGCTCAGACGTTATTTAAACTATACATAAGGTTGTTTTTAATGAAACTCATAACTGATTATTGATTCTGGCCGCCTCCAAAACTGTATAATAGCATGCTATCTAATACATCACCCAGAGCAGTGTTTCTCAGCCCTGGTCCTGAGGCACCTGCCCTGCAGGTTTCAGTGCTCCAACACATCAGCTCAGCAACAAGCCCTTTCAGAGCTCCAAAATCCAGGTCCGGAATTCCCTAACCCTAGTAAAAATAATAATTTAAGATATCTTTAATATGCAAACTTCAAAAGTTGCAGAAACAAAAAAAGAAGCATATAAAAACATGAACTGCTCATTTTTTATTTAGGGTATATGTATAAATAATATGCATATATATATATATATATATGTGTGTGTGTGTGTGTGTGTGTGTGTGTGTGTGTGTGTGTGTGATATATACAATATACATGTTATATATATTTTTTTCTTGAGTGACTCAAAGCATGACCTGTATTCATGACAGAGGTGTATCAGTTACTTAAACTCTGCAACTGTAAATAAAATGTCAACCTTACTGTTAAGTGTGACATAAATAGCCCCTAGTTTTGACTAGTAATAATAAATACATTTTATCCATGTAAATGTAAAACACAGACATCTGTAATAACACTTTGACTAATAGGAATTATATTAGTAGGAATGAATTTAAAATATATATATAATCTTAATTAATACTATTTAAAATACAGTTCGAGAGCTCTAACCCTAGTCTAAATAAAGTTTTAGATCAGGAAACATCTACTGTATATCTCAGGACAGTTTTCCCAGAGTAGTTATCTCAAAATAATTATCATGAGATATCTATAATGTATATAACCTGTATAAACACATGCTGAAGAACCTGCCCACCCCCCCCATGTCCCACTCTCTGGAAGCACTGGGCAGCTCCTTCAGCGCCCGGCTGCTGCACCCGCGGTGAGTGAAGGAGAGGTACCGCAGATCCTTCCCTCCGCCCGCCGTCAGACTGTATAACAGCCGCTCCCCTCAGTAGTCTATTTCTACACTAGTCTATCTCTACACTAGTCTATTTCTACACTAGTCTATTCTACACTAGTCTATTCCTACACTAGTCTATTCTACACTAGTCTATTCTACACTAGTCTATTCTACACTAGTCTATTCTACACTAGTCTATTCCTACACTAGTCTATTCTACACTAGTCTATTCTACACTAGTCTATTCCTACACTAGTCTATTCCTACACTAGTCTATTCCTACACTAGTCTATTCTACACTAGTCTATTCCTACACTAGTCTATCTCTTACACTAGTCTACTAGTCTATTCTACCCTAGTTATCTTCTACACTATC